>OZ017739.1:215748206-215833206 GCA_963969285.1 Odontomyia ornata
GATCGACTCGAAGATGAGTTTCTCTGAGCAAATCAGGGCAACGGCTGAGAAGGCTGCTTCGGGAATATCGGCCCTGAGTCGACTTATGGCCAACGTAGGGGGACCCAGCCCATCAAGAAGACGCCTCTTGATGAGTGCTGTAGGGTCAGGGCTACTGTACGGGGCAGAGGTATGGGGCGACGCTCTCAGCAAGGAGGTATACCGAAAACGATTGGCACAGGTACAGAGAAGAGGAGCACTGAGAATTGCATCTTCGTATCCAACAGTCTCCGACTCGGCGGTGAGAGTGATTGCAGGCGTGATACCTGTCGCCCTCCTTGCTAGAGAGCGCCGCGCTATTTACCTGCGCCGAAACGAGGATGCGAGGGAGATCGTTGTCCGCGAGGAGAGACAACGCTCTCTCAACGATTGGCAGCAGTCTTGGAGGAATTGCACGAAGGGAAGGTGGACTGCGCGCCTCATCCCGGATGTGAGACCGTGGCTAAATCGAAGGCATGGTGATACTGACTTCTATCTGACCCAGCTTTTGAGCGGGCACGGGTGTTTTCAGTCTTAACTGCACAAGATCGGCAAGTCACGGTCTCCCGATTGTCGGTTTTGCCCAGGAGAGGAGGACAATGCCTGTCACACATTTTTTGCGTGTACCAAATGGGCCAGGCTGCGAAGGGAGCTCTACAGGGAGACGGGAGAGCTCACCCCGGATAATATAGTTGCGGTGATGCTCGAATCGGCTGACAAATGGAACCAGGTGGCACATTATGCTCGGGCAGTCCTAAAATATAAAAGGGACTCACAGCAGCCGGAGGCACTGGGGCTGGGGGATCGCTCTTCTGGCAATTCCTCTTCCCCCCTCCCCTCGTGCTAGGAAAGGGACTCCCCAGCTTGAAGGCGCCCCACGGCGTAACAAAACGAGACCTGGCCCGAAGTAATGTGTCAAACGGTTCCAGGCTAGGTTCTCAGATTGACAGGGGAGGTGTTTAGTGGGTAGTCCAAAGGTATCCTCCATGGGAGTCCCACACTCCCAGACTCGGCGGGCATAAATGCCTTCACCTCCCTACCACAAAAAAAAAAACGGTACCCTTAAATTCAATGAAATTCAGTACGTAGATGTCTATTTATAAGATTGATCTATCTATCTATCTATCTAGTTTCATAAAGATTGAATCATATTTAGCGAAGTTACATTGGTTTGAATTTTTCTGTATTACTATGGAACAATATGCGCTGCATTTATTACTATGGCAACATATGGCTATGGAACAACATGCGCTTTTTACCGACTCAGACACTACAGTTTTGCTAGGATTTGCGTGAAAGTTTCAGGAATGATAGGTGTCATGTATATCTTTGAGAATCGGTTCAGCTAGTGGTATCAGTAATCGTAAAACAAAATAGTGGCTGTTTTAAATGCGAAAATTGAATAATTTTGAGCTATTTTTTCCCAACTTCAACGTTTAAGGTGCATGCTTGAACACTTGATTCAATTTAATGAATGACTGAAGATGACTACCTACAATTAATGCTCATAAGTGAAACAAGTCAAGAAGGTGGGAGAGAGCTCCTAGCAAAATCGTTTTGTAACCATTCTAGGATTCGATGATAACAGTAGAGGAGAGTGGCCCCTGAAAAAAAAATGCATCAAACGTAGCCGATATGAGTATGAAATAAAAGTTTTCATGGGAACTTTTCAAAACAGTTGTTAAACTGTCAGTTTTTGCTTCAGTGGGGGCACAGGGGAGAAATACATGAAAAATGTGTTTCCTTCGTCATCATCCATCTGAAATAATTATCAAGGAAGATATTTATGAATATAACAATACCAAAAACCTCAGAAGTCGAAATTCGTTCAACTTTGTTAAAAATTGTATGATCTTCGTATTTCATATTTTCTCCAATAAAATCGTCTTTGACATGTTTCTTGATTTGATTCGATCTGGTGACTGCATTTCGTAAATTGGATACAAGACCCTTCTGACATGAGCGTAGGTCTGTTTACCCAGCTTGTTTAGATATATGGTTTCCCCGACAGACTATTATTCCATCATTAGGAAGAATTGTGAGAGGATGAAAGTGATTTAACGAAAGGCAACCACTAAATATGCCTTGGGCTCACGCATAAACAGAAAAACGTCAGATTGAATATCTCAATAGTAATATATGTAAATTGGAACTTAGTATTACGGTGTACTCGAAGTATAAATATTTTGGAAACTTCCAGACTCTGTTGAAAAATGTTAAGGAATTGAAAAAAGAATATCAACCATCAACAATAGATGATTCTAGAAAATAATCATTCCGTCAAGGAATTAAGGATGAAAGAAGTCAACCCCAAACCAATAATTTCGAAAAGGTAATAAGTTAAACTTATCTGCAGTCAAAACATTACAATAATGCGAAAGTTAATAAGTAATCTTTAGTATTTTAGGAGAAATCAATACTTAACAATTGGTGGTAAGAAAAAAGGACGTTATTGTAAATTAAATAATCGGATAGTCTGCATATCTAAATACAAATAAGTTTAAACAAAAAAAAATAGTATAAAACTACTATCTTGAAAAACCATAAATTTTTTGACTCAGCAAAACTAGTACAATATTATTATGGCTTAAGAGCACTCTATTGCAGGAAACGTCATTATCCTCTACATTAATTCCCATAAAAGCCTGGTGAAATAATAAATATGCTAAAAGAAACCCAAGCCTTTGTTGAGAAATTAAGTTATTGGAAAAGTTACACACCTCTGAAATGAATTTATTACGTGAACTTATTCCTAATAGAAATCTCTCTAAAGCTGACTTAGAAACGAAGAAGAATTTAGTATTCAAATAAATTTCTATAATAGCTTTCGTCAAATTAAATAAATGATTATTTTGGTGAAAATAAATTTCAAACCCTTCAAAAAGTGACTGAATTATGAGCTGTTCCGTAACGTTCATTGAAATCATGTCCTAAGCCCATTTGTTTAAATGAAGGTGCTTTGTATTCAGCAGAACTGGTTGCATATATTTTCTGATAATTTCACAGAAAGTTATAACGTCACTACGGGTATTCAGAATTGCTCGAATATTCCACGTAGTTCTCGTCAGAATATTCGCCAATATACGAAAAAAAGATCCAATGACAAGAGACCCTATATAATGCCGAGCTGAATGAATGGGAAGGTTTAAAAGAAAAACTGCGATAGTAAACCGCGCCCGCGGGGGGAATACTGGTTGACAGCATGCAGGGGGAATGCCGGTCGATAAGAGCACTCTTGGAGGCTAACATTCTTTGGGGAGTTCCGCCCCCGCGTACCCGAGGAAATTCCCGCAGGGGGAATGCCGGTCTACAAGAGTACTCTTGGAGGCTAGCATTCTTTGGGGAGCGCCGCCCCCACGGACCCGAGGATATGGGGGGCACCGTGAGGTTCCCTCCTGGGATGACAGGTAACGACCCTGATTGGATCTGGAATTGACGCTTTGGTCTGGCGGATGTTATGGTTTGGACCTAGTTGCTTTGCACAGTAGCGCCGAGGTGAAACTCGTGTGTGAACGGCTCCAATTCACCGATCATACCGTCTCCGTCCCGGTAAAACCTTGGCAGGCCTCGGAGTACGTTCGAAGTTCGCACCATTGGGTTGGAGGTGTAGGGTCGGTTGAGACGGACTCCCGATTAGCGCTGGTCTGACTCTGAGCACTTGTCCCCATAAGGGCTTGTGCCAACCCTCGCATTCCCTCCCTGCCCTGCAAAGATAACCATGGGACTAAAAAGGCGACTACACACACGAACGGAGATAGCGGCTCCGAGGGGGGCCAAACAAAACTGGAGCAAACAAAATTGAAAGACCAAAAACATCCAAAAAAAGAATCAAAAATAAAAAGACGACGAAATCAGCGATTACATCCACGATGTTAACAGTACATCGAAAGCGGTACTAACAACGACAAAAGCGAAGAATAACACAATGACAGTGAAGGCAGGCAAAAAACGGAGAATAGCAGACAGTCTGGTTCAGACTGAGATTCCTGCGGCGTTCAGGTGCAGCAAAAAATGATGCGAACGCCAGAGCGTCCTATTAAGGAAAAGCGGGAAACTCTGCAGGACGCTTCAGGTACTCGAGCATCGGAAGAAGATAATATAAAGAGCACCGAAAATTCGATTGTCACTGCTGCGATCTTTACCGAAGCGACTGATGCAAGGGTCGCAAATCCCGACATTGCAACGAAAAATCCAGAAGCCAACGAGGAGATTACGGCACGAAAAGCAACGAGTGATCAGACACCGCGTGATGCACCGCAACGTCGAAATTGTGGCGGAAGTACTGCACTCGGGAACGGAACGCGATAACCTCTCCCAAGGATGGTTGCAAGGTACAGGAGGAACGAATGCGACAGAGATGCTGTCGCCCACGAAGAACGAGAGCGCTCACTCAGTGATTGGCAACAGTCCTGGGTGAGCGATACAAAAGGTAGGTGGACGGCACGCCTTATTGGTGATCTGAGGCCGTGGCTCAATCGAAGGCATGGTGAGACTGACTTCTATCTAACTCAGCTACTGAGTGGACATGGATACTTTCGGTCTTACCTGCACAAGATTGGTAAGTCACGGTCTCCTGACTGCAAATTCTGTGCTGGAGAGGTCGATGATGCCTACCACACATTTTTTGTATGCAAGAGGTGGGAAAGGCAGCGCGGTGACCTCATTAAAGAAATGGGAGATCTCTCTCCGGATGAACTCACTGGAGAGATGCTCACATCCGTTGACAAATGGAACTGTGTGGCACATTACGCTCGGACAGTCCTTAAGATAAATAGGAAAATATATGAGCGCCTGGAGGCGTCCAGGGCGGAGGGGTCTCTTTTCTAGAAATCCCTCTCCCTTCCCCTCCTTCCGTTGGAAAAGGGATCCCTGTAGCCCGGTGGTGCCTAAACGCGTAGAGAAATGAGGCTTAGCCCGAAGTAATGTGTCAAACGGTTCCAGGCTAGGTTCTCAGATTGACAGGGGAGGTGTTAAGTGGGTAGTCCAAGGGTATCCTCCATGGGAGTCCCACACTGCCAGACTCGGCGGGCGTAAATGCCTTCAACTCCCTACCACAAAAAAAAAACAAAGGTACTACTGCGGCCCAGCTATACGAAGAAGAAAGGCTATTCCGAAAAGCGAGAGATGTTCTGAAATGAATACAATCTGCATGCGACTCCCCAAAAATCAGCGAAGCAGCAAAGGTGGGGCTCTTTGAACTAGGGGAGCTCCTAGATCGTATAGGCCACTATCGGAGGAGCTGGTTAAGGGCCGAAGACAAACAGAAGGCTAAAGAGGCTCTTGGGGCGAAATCTAAAGGCGACATGCAGATAGCTCCACCATTAAAAGTCAATTAAAGAATGGCGTCTAGCCCGATTGAAGGAAATCGGGATAAAAGAAGGAAGGAAGAGGCACTTGATGTGCGTGAAGCACCAGTTCACGGGTTCCAGACAGAGCTTACAAAAAGAGCGAAGAAAGCCGCTAAGAAACATCTTCAAAAAAAGCCAGAAAGATAAGTTTGCTCGGACGCCCAATCTGAAAAACGACCTGATGCAAAACAGGAGAGGCAGAAGCCCCGACGAAGACCATAAAGCCCCAAGATGGCCGATCCTACAGGGAGGTACTGCAGGACATCGAGGGAAACGTAAGGCCCGAAATACTACCATTAAAGTAGTACGACCCTCGGCGGGCATAAATGCCTTCACCTCCCTACCACACAAAAAAAAAAAAAAAAAAAAAGTAGTACGACCAACGCGGTCGGGCCACATACTGGTCAAACTTGGAGGAGAGGCCGGCAATAAGGAAGCATTCTGTGATACAGTAAAGAAAGTCCTCGGCAAAAGCGCAACTATAGCCCCGCTTGAGCCGATGGGAACGACCAAAGTACGAGACATTGACTGCGTGATGGATAGAAGAGGCCATCAAAAAGGTGTTCCCTAGCGCGGGAACGATCAAAGCGAGACTGACACTAGAAAACAACAGGGGACAATGCATGGCCATAGTTGACTTGACCAAAAAGGACGCCGAACAATTCCTGAAGAAGGGTAATGTACGAATAGGGTGGGTTGTCTGTAGGATACAGCGAAGAGCAACGCCTCTTCAATGTTTCAAGTGCCTTGGTTATGGTCACACCACACAAGTATGCAAAGGACCCGATAGGAGTTCCCTATGTTACAAATGCGGTGAAATGGGACATAAAAGAAAAGAGTGTACAAAGGAGGCAAACTGTATTCTTTGCAAGGATGCTGATCCAAAACCTGATTTTGGACACGTCTTGGGATCAGGAAAATGCCGGGTGTTCCAGGAAGCCCTAGCCAAGGCAAAATCAGAAGTCCGATGACCCGCATCCTGCAGCTAAGCCTACACCGCAGTTCAACTGCCCAAAATCTGCTTGAGCAGTTTGCGAGGGACATGAAAGCCGACTTCTTGCTGTTGAGTGAGCAACACCATAATAAATGTTGTGCATTATGGTATTCTGATGAAACTGGTACTGCCGCCACCTGGGTTCGGACCAGTGACTTTCAAGCGGAGAGTTGTGGACGGGGGGATGATTTCATGTGAGCAGGGACCACCTTCTTTAGTGTGTACCTAATGCCTAACGAATCGATATCATCTTTTCAAGCCAAGCTCAATACTTTGCAGGGCGCCGTCCCGAACACAGAGGGCAAAGTGCTCGTTGGAGGCAACTTCAACGCCAAAGCAATTGAAAAGGGCATGCCTCAGATGGATCCGCGGGGAAAACGAATCCTGGAAATGATAGCCAGGACAGCCCTCGTTGTACTAAACTCCGGAAATACGCCGACGTTCCGCCGTATTGGCTGTGAGGGAACCATATCGGACGTGACATTCACCTCAGAGTCCAGTGATCATCGGTGCATTCTGGTTGAGATGAGTGATGCTGTCTCCCGACGTCCGTGCTCTCGGCCTTCTACAACTGGATGGAACATCGGAAGGATGGACGTCGAGGAGTTTGTCGAGGTGCTCACAGCAGGTGGGCCGCTGCAGGGAGCTTCGGAGGGGACGGAGGAACTTCCAGCTCAAGACGTGGTGAACTCTACTATGAGCATCATTACGACTGCTTGCTGAGCTTCTATGCCTCGTCAAAAACCCTGGCACGGCAAGCTCCCAGTGTACTGGTGACCAACTGAAATCGCTGCGTAGCGAAGGGAGTGTCACAAGCTTCAGCGTGAGGCTCAACGGGCACGGAACTGTGTCGAGGCATGCAACTGGGTGGCAGCATATAAGTCGGCCAGGAAATGCCTTCGCAAACTTATCAACAGTAGCAAGGCTCGCTGCTGTCAAAACCTAGTGGACAATGTGAACAAGGATCCGTGGGGCCTTGGCTACAAGCTGGTCATGCGGAAGCTTGATGCCTTACGGAAGCCTTGTATATATGACGCGGAAATGATGGACGCGATAATGCGGGGACTCTTCCCCTCCCATCCCATCCGTGTTGACGCTGTCCATGGTGAAACAGTAGTAGAGTGCCCACTCTTCACACAGCTGGAACTGGAGGAGGCAGTCCTCTCCCTGAAAGCGAGGAAGGCTCCAGATCCAGATGGTGTTCCAGCTGAGGTGTTGCAGCTCGTCTATCACCATTGTCCTGACTTGTTACTCAGCACATTCAACGCTTGTCTACGGGACGGGGTTTTCTCGGTACGATGGAAGGTGGCGAGGCTCGTGCTGATCAGCAAGGGGAAGGGAAATCCCGAATCGGCTTCTGCATACCGCCCGTTATGCATGCTAGACACGGCTGGGAAAGTACTAGAGAAACTCATCAAGGGAAGACTCACTGACGCGATTCGTGCTGCTGGGGACCTATCTCCTCGGCAGTATGGCTTTTGAGCAGGACGTCCTATCATTGATGCGATTGCAGACGTGGTGAACGCGGTCCAAAAGGCAGAGGCGTATAGTCGCACCAAGCGACGGATCGTCCTGTTGGTGACACTCGACGCCAGGAATGCCTTCAACTCCGCTAGATGGGTGGATATTCTGGATACGCTGGAAAACTCTTTTCAAGTTCCAGAATTTCTAATGCGGCTCTTGAGCGACTACCTAAAGGACCAAAGCCTGCTCTACGATATGACACAGGGCCAACGAAGGATGGAAATCACATCGGGTGTTGCCCAGGGATCTATCCTTGGTCCGGACCTGTGGAACGTGTCTTACGACGGGCTACTGAGACTTGAGATGCCAGGTGAGTCGCACTTGGTCGGCTATGCGGATGATGTTGCGGCTCTGGTCACTGGACGCACCGTAGAACAAGCACAACTCAGGCTAGGTATGCTAATGCGCCGAGTGAGGGACTGTATGACTGCTCGTGGGCTCAGTTTGGCACTGGAGAAAACCGAAGTGACAAAAAAGAGAATCCCTAGAGTAAGGATGATCGGAATTGTCGACTTACGAATCGAATCAAAGCCAGCGGTGAAGTACCTGGGGCTACTGATGGACTCAAAGATGAGTATCTCTGAGCTAATCAGGACAACGGCTGAGAAAGCTGCTTCGGGAATATCGGCCCTGAGTCGACTTATGGCCAACGTAGGGGGACCCAGCCCATCAAGAAGACGCCTCTTGATGATAGCTGTAGGGTCAGTGCTACTGTACGGAGCAGAGGTTTTGGGCGACGCTCTCAGTAAGGAAGTATACCGAAAATGCTTGGCACAGGTACAGAGAAGAGGAGCACTGAGAATCGCATCTTCGTATCCAACAGTCTCTGACTCGGTGGTGAGAGTTATTGCAGGCGTGATACCTGTCACCCTCCTTGCTAGAGAGCGCCGGGCTATTTACCTGCGCCGAAACGAGGATGCGAGGGAGATGGTTGTCCGCGAGGAGAGACAGCACTCGCTCAACGATTGGCAGTAGTTTTGGGTGAATTGCACGAAGGGAAGGTGGACTGCGTGCCTCATCCCGGGTGTGAGACTGTGGTTGAATTGAAGGCATGGTAAGATTGACTTCTATCTGACCCAGCTTTTGAGTGGGCATGGGTGTTTTCAGTCTTACCTGCACAAGATCAATAAGTCAGGGCCTTCCGATTGTCGGTATTGCCCAGGAGAGGAGGACAATGCCTGTCACATTTATTGCGTGTACAAAATGGGTTAGGCTGCGAAAAGAACTCTACAGGGAGACGGGAGAGCTCCCCCCACGGATAATATAGTCGCGGTGACGCTCGAATCGGTTGACGAATAGAGCCAAGTGGTACATTATGCTCGGGCAGTCCTAAAATATAAAAGGGACTCACAGCAGCCGGGGGCGCTGGGGCTTGAGGATAGCTTTTCTGGCACTTCCTCTTCCCCTCTCCCCTCCCGCTAGGAAAGGGACTCACCAGCTTGAGGGCGCCCCATGGCCTAACAAAACGAGACCTGGCCCGAAGTAATGTGTGAAATGGTTCCAGGCTGGGTTCTCGGGTTGACATGGGAGGTGTTTAGTGGGAAGGCCAGTCGCGCATGGGAGTCCCACACTCTGTGCATAAATAGCATTCACCTCCCTCCTACAAAAATAAGAAAACCGCGATTGTAGATAGTAAAAACTGCGATAAGTGTAAAGAGCGAATTGAAGGTGATATTGATTGATAGTGAAGTAAAAGTTTCTCGTCATACATTTGAAGACATTGGAAACATAAATTGATCGGACAAGTGGAAAGCAAACTAGAGCGTGATTTCTAAAATAGTGAAGTTAATCACTGTGCGTTCTTAGTAAATAGATTCTTTTAATTTAATTTAAAAGACAGCGCATTTTCACTTTCTTGGAACATTAAAATTATCGGCCGCAAACCACAGCTAATTCGAAAAAACATTCAACCGAAATAAAAGTGGTTTTCGGTAGTCTGAACAAGCAAATTAAACGCGTCGAGGAAAACGTTAACCAGGTCGACGAGAAAATCAACCATGAGATCAGCAAGATCGAAGAGAGAATCAACAATGAGATGGAAAAAATGAAAAAGAAATTAGAAGCAGCGAAGACAGTAGTACCCGCCTCTCCAGCCCCGCTTACATTCGTAGCGCAGAGTACATCCTGAAATGTGAAAGCACCAGTATTCGATGGGCAAACGGTCTGGAGTATCTTCAATATCCAGTTTGAAGCCGCCACTAGGAAAAATAACTGGAATGAGCAAGAACGGGTGACTGCATTAATTTTTTCTCTAAGAGGCCCAGCTGATGAGCTTTTGCAGACAGTATCCATTGAGTTGCGCTCAAAATTTGCTACAATAATGAACCCGCCTGACATGCGTTATGTGGACAATCATCTGAAGCAGATTTTTCGGTCGCAGCTACGGCATCGGATGCAGAAGTCTGCCGAAACCCTTCAGCAGCTTGCGCAAGACATTGAGCGACCAGCACTTTTGGCTTACCTAGCTTACGATCCGGAACATCGAGACGACGTAGCAATAAAAGCATCATCAGCACATTAAGGGACCAGAAATCACAGTAAGTTGCGCATTCAGCTCAAAAGCAAATGGTCCAGGATGCATTGGCTTATAGTCTGAACTTTGAGGCAGCGAAAAATGTGACTCGTACCACTGCCCGGCTTCGTGAGGTAGTGACAGATGAGTGCAGGTGTATGCGCGCTGAATTGAGTGAGTGACGCATGTAAATAGTGCGCCGAGATGCTGGAATTGCGGTGGAAGAGGGCATTTGCAAAGAGACTACAAGAAGTGAAGAAAACTGAGCTATTATCCAGGGTGTGCAGTTAGCGGGAGATCCAGACAGAGTCAGGAGTCCAAAATGGAAGCCTTTTAAGCTGAAGGGTCGGGAAATTTATAAGAGCCAACTTCGTGGGGCAGAGGTTGGCTAGGAGGATCGGCTTCCCCAGCATCACCATCACCGTGTCAAGACTATATCATGGAGAAGCAGACTTATGCCTTCGGGAACAAGTTGACGGAGAACATTGCACCAAAACCATCGACACTGATGCAACCCAAACGATTCTCCGACCAGACCATGTGAGGCAAGAACTACTTCACAAGAGCAGAATTTTTTCACTTCTGACAGTTACGGGAGAAACTGCACCTGTCCATGGAGAGATCAACCTTGAGATACAGTCGAGAAACCTTGCGTTCTGACATAATTTTCTAACCGTGGACATTATGGATCACTGCATTCTTAGAACCACATGGAATCACGTTGGATTTGGGCAAACGGGTATTCCAATGTCGGGATGTTTAAGTATTGATGGATGATCCCAGCGCCCCAATTCCCAAGTTTAATGTGGTAGTATGTGCCGACATTGATTTATCGAAATCTTGCGAGAGCATTGTATGGGCCAAGCTTGATGGTGATTCTCGAGACCACCGATCTTATCTGATAGAGCCAACGAAGACGTCCGCATTGCGCAGTTTGATTGTAGGACAAAGCCTTGTAAGATCTATAAGGAACAGGCGCGTGTCGCTTAGAGTCCTTAACACTGGAGACTCAGCCACGAGCATCAAAGCGGGAGAAGTCATCAGCAGCTGCCAGCTTATTTCCATCATCCCAAGGACACAAGCAAAAACCGGAAATTCACGTCTGCAATATTGAAGTAGACCAAATTTCTAGTTCAGCTATTTAAACAAGCAAGCCTCTGATCTGGTCACCAAGTACAGTGACATATTCTCAACAAGCCCGTATGACCAAGACCGAACGACTATGGTAACTCACGTCATAGATACACAAGGTGCCAATCCAATTCGACAAGCCCAGAGACATCTTCCTTTAGCCAAACAAGGAGAAGTGAGCGCATCGATCTCGGACATAGAAAAGCAGGGTGTTATTGACCCTTCTGTCAGTCCATGGGCCACATCAGTAGTTCTAGTAAAGAAAAAAGATGGTAGCACTCGTTTTGGTGTCGACTATAGGCAGCTTAACGACGTCACTAAGAAAGATAGTTACCTACTTCCACGCATCGTCAACATCACGGACACTTTAGCCGACGCAAAATGGTTTTCTACACTCGATCTCAAGAGTGGCTACTGGCGGGTAGAAATCGACAAGAAGGACCGAGAGAACACCACATTTTCAGTCGGAACCAGATTGTAGCAATTTGTGGTGATGCCATTTGGGCTTTGCAATGCTCCAGTCACCATCAAACGCCCGATGCAATTCGTGCTATGAGGCGTAACCTGGAAGGCCTGTTTCGTGTACCTAGATCAACGTTCAAAGAGCATGCGCAGAACTTAGAAGAGGTTTTCTCCCAATTGCGGCTAACGAATCTGAAACTTAGTTCAGACAAGTGTACCCTTTTCGTAGCCGAAGTAAAATACCTGTGAAAAGCTGACCAACACCAAACAATAAGCGCTAACTATAAGGTTTTCTGAGTCTAGCGACAAACCATCGAAGATTCGTCAAAGACTTTGCCAAAATAGACCTTTGAGACCTTGAAGGAGAAGCTATGTCAATCACCCATGCTGGCACATCCAAAACCTGGGAAAAACTTTGTAGTTGATACCTATGCAAGCAGCGACGGGATTATAGCTGCACTCTCCCGGCCGATCGACGGCAAAGAAAGAGTCCTCTCGTATTACAGTCGAGTTTTCTCAAAAAGTGAGAAGAACTATTGCACGACCAGGAAAAAACTATTGGCTATAATAGACCCCACAAGCAGTTCCACAAGTACCTTTATGGCCAGAAATTCGTTCTTCGAACAGACTATGAATCGCTGAGATGTCTGCTGAACTTCAAAGACCCCGAGGGACAAGTTGCGAGACAGGTCGAAAGATTGCAGTTATACGATTACAAAATTCTTCATCGGAAGGGCGGAGTTCATGGAAATGCTGGCACCCTATCTCGTCGTCCATGTCCAGCTAAGTGCAAGCATTGCCGACGGATAACGGCCGAATTCGATGAAGGTTGGTCATTGGAGGAGATTTGAAACGGCCAGCTAGCCGATGAGGACATCGGACCTTTGCTCGTATGGAAGGAGACAACTAGGCGACTTGAGGAAGAGGACGTTTCGTTGCATGGCGCAATCCTGAAAGGCTATTGGGCACAATGGAACTCCCTTCAGGTGGAGGGTGGCGTACTCAAGCGGAAATGGGAAATGGCGGATGGCAACTCCTTTAGGACGCAAATATACTTCCCGAAAGCCGAATCTACGATGTGGTTAAGGAAATGCACGAAGGATCCTCGGGAGGCGACCTTGGTGTTAACAAGACCTTAGCGAAATCACGGGAAAGGTTGTACTGCCTCCATGGTCAAGAATACGTAGACGACTGATGTCGTAGATGTACGATTTGCGCTTCCGTCAAAGTTCCAAAGCGACGACGGAGATGACAAATGCAAACCTATAACGTGGTGGTACCGTTTAAAAGGATTGCTGTTGATATCGCCGATCCCTTTCCTGAATTCGAATGGAGAAATCGACACACGTTGGTTGTGGTCGATTATTTCAGCTATTGGCCCGATGTCTACCCCATTCCCAACCAGGAAAAAATTACTGTAGTCGAACAGCTAGTGGTAAATTGGGCCAGTAGGTATGGCGTACCTTGTGAACTACATTCGGATCAAGGTCGATACTTTGAGTCACTTGTTTTTGGCGAAATGTGTGAGCTGCATTTTAATCTCACCATACAATTTTTTTACGTTTTGGAATGGCTCTGCATTGATGTCATAGCGTGCTTGAGAGTAAAATTCGCTACTATAAAGCAATAATTTTAGGATAATTATGTCAATGGTCAAAACGTTTCACCAACCTCTCGAGGCAATCCATATGTACTTCATTTTTGTTTCCAGACGACTATTGAATTCTGGCTTGACTCTGGTGCACTTTGTTCAATCTTTAAAGTACTAGAATTACAATACGTTCCCGACAAATATAAATATAAACAACCATACAGCTCCCGCCAATCGGTTCATGACCCATTGGTGAAAAGCTCAGTTGAATAGCTTTAGACAAGCGGACGAAATTTGGTGACCCAAATAATTCACGCTGTTGGAAAATTTACATAAGATTGCTGGAGTAAAACCTTTCCAATTTTAACTATATTTAATACTCCGTGCATACCTGGAAACATTTGATATTGCATCATGTTGCTGCTGAAATTTCATAAACATGTTGACCATGAACGTGAAATTTCTATTAAATTTTGTTTATTTCTCCTTGCGTTGGATGTGGACCTCCTATCTCTGTTGCTACGTGCTCGACGTCAACTCACTTATAATAAAATTATACAAAATCATCAATCTGATTAAAAAATATATTATTCAAGCTTTACCTCATTCTCACTGGAACCGGATAAAACTGGCAAGTAAGAGACTGCAGTAGACGAAATCGTTTACTCGTTCCAATCAGGATAAGATCCTCTTCTTTAAAGTGAAGAAACAAACTTTATCCGTGTATTGTGGAGCGAGATCATTCCTTCAGATAGCTGCAAGCAACAACTTTTGCAGTTCACTTTCAGAAGAAAATCTTAAATAAAATTCCAAAAAAAATTATTAAGTCAACTTAAACATAATAATATAAATTAGCTTTTGAAATCATTATTTGAGCATTAGTAAATAATATGAATTACAATTTTTTTCAACTACAGAATCAGTGCCAATCATTGAAACATATTACCAGTTTCATTCAAAAACCTAGATTAAAGCAAAAGCAACCAAACAATTGAAAACTAGCGTAAATGTAACTGCCCCTGGGATCTCAATTATCGAAACTGGCATACTATGCTCTGATAATTCTGCACAGTTTTAAGGGTTTTGCAAATTGTAAAAAATTAATTGTTTGCATTGTTTGCATACACTGAGGCTGGAAGAAAGTAATTTCCGAAAAACCCGTTTGGTATAAGATGAATTAGAAAAAGTTTTGATATTGTCATTTTGTAAATAATAGCACCAATAATGCTACAAAAGTACAAAAAATGAATTTTCCTTGAAAGTTATTTGTAACTGCTTTCTCAAAGTAACTGAAATTCAAAGATAAGTTGACAATATCACCACTGAAGAACACAAATTGTCTCCAAAATAGTCTATTTATGTGGTAAATACGAATCCCGAGACACACTTAATCTCTTCTGCTGTATAAAAGACACTAGGTGAGCCGCGAAATATGCATCCACGATAAAAATAAAATACTATATTGTTATTCTTAATATTTCATATTATGGTTTAAAGAACTTTTTTGTATGAACAACGCAACGCAAAACTACACGCTCCGCGTAACTAATAAAATTCTCCATACACAAACCCAAAATGTAAAACGGTCTGGTTTATAAGCACGAATCAACACTATTCTGAAAAGTACCTCGATTTTTATCAAAAACTTTATTCAAATCTCGGCCGCCGTTGAAATTTTTCATGTTACCCCCTATAATAACTTCACTTTGCACTCCGGCTTTGAAAAGTTCTGTGAATATTTATGACATATGTTGCATTTTAATCGGTGGTGAACGTTTGGGTTTCCCCTTAATTTTCATCTAAATTGAAGCGAAATTTTTGAAAGAAATTGACAATGATAAGAATTAGTTCATATCAAAATAGGAACTTATAGTTTTTTGACTCACCTGAAGAATGAAATATTCAGTACATGCTTCTTGTAAATGTTCCACCACCTTCATGTAAACTAGCAAGCAAAGTCAGCCTACATATTGTCATGGATGTGGTAGTGTCCTATTTACGAGTATGTCTCTTTTATTTGTACATACAGCTTATGCCTGCTGCACATTTTGCGTGAATTTCCCCTTCGTTGAATTTTGTGCGTTCACAGACTAGCAAGCATTGTTGCTATTTTTTTACTATTCATAGGGAAAGATTAATAAGCTTCTGTCCAATGAGGTTATTGCTCAAAGTTAGCAAGATGTTTAAGATGAAACTCATTCAGATGCTAAGCGCGCTCATTTAGAATCATGAATCGATGCCATTAATATAGAAAGTACTGGATCCGCAACCGGTCGCGAGAGTCGAAGCAATTAGCAACCTTCTCTTAAGTTGTGTGAACTTGAGGCAGACCATATCTACTACATCGCAGCTGCAATTAGAACAAATTTTTTTCTTGCTGTAATCACAGAGTAGAGAGGATTGGACTAAAAATGCATTGGTATGGTAAATAAAAACTTGAACTTGCAAGCAATTGAACCAACACACGGTAAACTTTAATCCATCCTTTACACATTTATTTGCCTCTCTGTTCAATTTGATAGCTCCTCGATTGCAGCTGCGAGTTAGTATGTGTGCTTTGGTTGAGGTTGGAGTGGGTACGAAAAGCGAAGGTGGCATTATTAATTCGATAAATTTTTTAAGGAGTGAATAATCATATCTATACGGAAGCTACCTGTCGATACGCGAGGTACATTACTATTCAAGCCGAGCCAAATAGTAGCCTATGCGGACAACATCAACATTCTGTCACGGTCATTAACAACTGCCAAAGAACTCTTCCTGAAACTCGGCAGTGAAGTAAAACCAGTAGGGCTACAAATCAGTGAAAATAAAACAAAGCTCATAACGCAGTCAAGGAAAAATACCTCAAATACACAAAATATCACACTTGGCGAATACAGCATCGAGAATGTTAGTGAATTTGTGTATTTAGGTGCCAAAATAACGAAAACGGGCAATTAAAGAGACGAAATACGCCGAAGAATACAGCTCGCAAATAAAATATTCCATTCAGCGTTGATGAACTTGAAGACCAGCTGCATACACAGAAAAACAAAGCTCCAAGTATACGAATCTGTGATAAGACCTGTGTTATGCTATGGGTGTGAAACATGGACCCTAACCCAAGCATCTGCAAATATATTGAACGGCTTTGAGCGACGGGTCATGAAACGAAGAATCGGAGCGAAGCTATACGGGGACCAATGGCGTGTTCGATACAACCACGAACTGTATGCAATTTTTGACGTTCCGGAGGTCTCAACGATTGTAAGACTGCGGAAGCTGCAATGAACTGGACACATGAATATTATGGACGAACAACGGATACCCAAGAAGGTATTCATTGGGAGAACTGAAGGCCGAGCCTAGTGGGGAAACCAAGGAAACGCTGAAATGACTCGGTGGACACTGCATCGCTGCTCGTGTTTCGAAATTGGAAGACGCGGTCAATGGACCGAGACAGTTGGAGGGGCTGTTTGCAGGAAGCGAAGGCCCGAAAGTGGCTGTAGTGCTAAGAAGAGGAAGGAGAATCATATCCTTTATAGAAATATGGTGTCAGAGCAATTGAAGCTTGAACATGCTAATGTAACTAGCCGAAAAATGGCTATGCTTTTAGTAATCATACTTCTGGAGAGAAATTTACTTATTTTGGAAAGTTATTTTTAAAAATGCATATATATTGGTGGCTTTGGTGCAAGATCTTATAAATGCACAAGTATGTTTTTATCAGGAGGCAATAAAAACTTCCTTGAACGCAATGCAATTAGTTTGCAAAAAGAGTTAGATTATACCATTTTACAGACAAAAAATATTTTAAGTCAAACCCTTAAATTCCAAATGGCGGCTCTCAAATGACAAAAACATAGCGAAGTTTCATATTTCAGCAGCAGTGTTGAGTTTACTTTCCTGGAATTATTTGGAATCATAAGCATGTATATAAATAAAATAAGTTTTTTCAACGATTATCATTTTGTGATTAATACTTCAAACCTTGAAGTAGTAATCAAAAAATAAAGATAATATATTTTGCAAAATTAAAGGTGCCTATGGGGAATTAATCTTTTGGGCAGGTGCTGCTAACAGGGACTTTTATTCATATTTTGGGTTTATCTCAACTCAAAACTTGGGAATATATTCAAACCTCAGTTTATACGTTTCTAGTGTAGGTTTGAAAACTTTTAAATTTTTATAGAAACCATGGCCGTAAAACCTTCATATTGTGTATATATAGAGCTGGAGCCAAACCGCTATAAAGACATTCGCTGGTCACTACCTCCTTAAGAGTTTTAGTATGTGTGTATACCTACTATATTGGTTCGATGCAGATATGCACACCACCTAACAGGTACTGCAAATCGGTGCGTTAATCATTTGTAGGGTATTGTTAAAACCATTTTACAATACCCTACTAAAATCGCGTCCTGTCTATCCGTCTGTCCGTCCGTCCGTGTGTCACACCACTTTTTCTTGCAAACTACATAAGCTAGAAACATAAGATTTTGTAAGTGGGCGCAAAGTGACGCCCTCTTCAAATTTTCAACACGATAAAAAATTTATAAGGTCTTTAAGGGGGGTTTCCCCATACAGGGGAGTTGCCCCTGAAAAAAAGTTTTCATCGCATGTAGGCAATATGGGTATCAAATGAAAGGTCTTAATGAGAGCTTTTCAAAACAGGTCTTGAAATGACAAATTTTGCTTGGAGGGGTGCAGGGGAAGGGGAAATGTCCGAAAATTTTGTGTGACCCCCCCACCTCGCGCTTGGACACGTTGGACCCGAAAAATCTGAAAAAAATCGTGAATGTAGGCCTTTATGAATGCAACAACAACAAATACATGAGAACTCGAAATTCACTCAACTTTGTTAGTAATAGTATAAATTATCGAGTTTATGTTTTCTTGAATTAAATCTTAACGGTGCCCTCAAATTTCAGTACACAGATGACTATTTATAAGATTGATCTAACCTGAAAGTTTCATGAAGATTGAATGGTATTTAGTGAAGTTAGAGCGATTTGAGTACTACGGAACAATATGCGCTGTATTACTATGGAAACATACGGCTATAGAACAATATGCGCTTTTTACCGACTCAGATACTACAACTTTGCTAGGGTTTGCATGAAAGTTTCAGGAATGAAAGGTATCATGAATTTCTTTGAGAATTGGTTCAGCTAGCGGTATTAATAATCGTTAAGCAAAGTAGTGGCTGCTTTCCATGCAAAGATTGAATAATTTTGAGTTATTTTGCCCCAACTTCAATGTTTAAGGTACATGCTTTTAACACTTGATTCAATTTAATGAATGCCTGAAGGTGAGTGCCTACAATTAATACTCATAGGTGAAACAAGTCAAGGAGGCAGGAGAGAGCTCCTAGCAAATGGGCTTTGTAACCATTCTAGGATTCGAAAAAATAGGCCATGAATCGATGATTACAGTACAGGGGAGTGGCCGGGGAGCAAAAAATTTCATCAAATGTAGCCGATATGAATATCAAATTAAAGTTCTTTATAAGAGCTTTTCAAAACAGTACTTGAACTGACAATTTTTCCTTCACAAGGGCAACAAATACTTTAGAAGTCGAAATAAATAAAATAGTGATGTCACAACATCAAACTACTCAAACTTGAATTACATTCCAATCATTCTAATTGGAATGCAATTTCCTTCATAAAATTCCACACGAATCACATGTGCATACTCGACCACGCGACCAACCATAAACAATCATGTTTATTACTTCATGGTCACGGTCAGGTATCATGTTGCACATTTGTACAAATGTTCTTGCCGATATTTCACACCTCGTAAAGTATAGAGCGTTGCATTCATAAATTATGAATGAAAGTTGAGTGCATCATATGACAATGAAGAACAAGTACGTATGATGACTCGTGTGTGGCCATACGATGAGGTGTTGAATGGCTAAGATAACATATGGGTAAATATGGAATGTAGGACAAGTGGTTGAGTAATAAATATTAGTATTTATTGATCTAGATTTTCGGGTGACATAATTACCACTTGAAAGGGTCAGTCATGTTCTCAATAGATTTTTAAGTAGAACATAAATTAAAATGAATAATGTATTTAGTAGGTTAAGAAATAGTATTTAAGGAAAAGTTAAATGAGAATAAATTCAGACTTGTTTTAGAAGTCCAACTGCCAACATTGGCATTCTTTCATTTTCTCGGAACTAGACATATAGGCGCCCATAGGCTACCATTGGCATTAGCGTTTATACGCTGATACGAGGTGTGTTCAAAAAGTATCGCGAATTTTGAATTTTCGCGGGTTACGTATATTCGAATTTCGATTTTTTTTGTGGCGTTATGTTGGTACTCATGTCTGTCACTTATGCCAACAAGCTCAGCCATTTTGAATGTTCACTTAATTGGTGATAGCTGCTTTACTTGCACGTGTTTTCAATCGTCTTCGATTTTTACTTATTCAAAAAATTGGATCAAAGAACGTGTATCAAATTTTGTGTGAAAAACGAAATTAACTGCGCGGATGCATTCCGAATGTTGACTGTGGCATGCGTAGAAGCTACCTTGGACCGAAGCAACGTTTATCGGTGGTACAAAATGTTTTTAGAAGGCCGAGAAGATGTGAACGACGAAGAGCGTGCCGGACGCCCGAGCACTTCAACAACAGACGAAAAAATTAATGAAGTGGAGAAAATGGTATTGGCCAATCGTCGAATCACCGTTAGAGAAGTTGCTGAGGACCTAAACATATCGATTGACTCGTGCCATTCGATTTTTATCAACGATTTGGGCATGAGACGGGTCGCCGCGAAATTCGTACCAAAATTGCTCAATTGCGACCAAAAACAGCAACGCAAGAACATTGCTAATAAGATGTTAAACTCTGTCCGCGACGAACCAAATTTGCTCCAGAGGGTCATAACTGGTGACGAATCGTGGGTTTATGGTTATGACGTGGAAACCAAAGCTCAATCATCTCAATGGAAGCTGCCGGATGAACCAAGACCGAAAAAAGCGCGCCAAGTTCGGTCGAATGTGAAAGTTTTGCTGACAGTTTTCTTCGATTGCAGGGGCGTGGTGCATCATGAGTTCTTGCCACAGGGAAGAACGGTCAATAAGGAATATTACCTGCAAGTTATGCGCAATTTGCGCGAAGCAATCCGCCAGAAACGCCCGGATTTGTGGGAGAACAAAAATTGGCTTTTGCACCTCGATAACGCCCCTGCTCACACATCGTTGCTTGTGCGCGACTTTTTGGCCAAAAACAACACACTAATGATGCCGCAGCCACCGTATTTCCCAGATCTGGCCCTCTGTGACTTTTTCTTGTTTCCTAAACTGAAAAGGCCCATGAAAGGACGACGTAACGCTACGCTTGACGAGATAAAGACGGCATCGAAGGAGGAGCTGAACAAGATTAAAAAAAATGATTTTTTGAAGTGCTTCGAAGATTGGAAAAACCTTTGGCACAAGTGTATAATATCTCATGGGGATTACTTTGAAGGGGACAAAATAGATATTCATGAATAAATAAATAATTTTTGAAAAAAAAAAACAAAATTCGCGATATTTCTTGAACACACCTCGTATAAAGGTAAATTACTCACAACTACAGATAATAACCAAACTTACGATGTGGCGATCCTAGGCAATACCGAACCAGGGAAGCGTGATGGAAGGATTTGAGGAGCTCTGGAGACTCTACATGCCAAAGCAAAAGGTAGAGGAGTACGTACCCGAGCCCGTACAGCACACAGCTCCAGTGTACAAACCAGCAGATAAGGAGATACCACCAAAAGCTGGACCAAGACCGATTACAATTGAGGAGTATAGGCGACGCACATCGAAACCTGTTGAACCGGTGCAACCACCACCAAGAAAGAAAACGCGAGGAGGACGCAAGGTGCGCTTAAGACAGGAACGTGGCAATTTATATCGACTCATTGCAATTAGCCACGGGGAGCAGAAACAGGAATTTTTCCGTCAATTAGTCGAATTACCACAAAGGTACAAGAGTAATGGGGAACTGCTCATCAACGACCAACCAAGGGGTTTTGGTTGAGTACATGCAGGCCACCGCGACAGCTACGATTTTTTTGATAATCATCATATTTATGTATTTATATAATAGGCACCAGAACAAGTATGTAAACAGAAAGGTAGCTGGATTGGCAACTGTATAGTATGTTTGTGATAATTCTAAAAATATATGTATGGTAACATTTTAAAATATGAATTTAGTATATCTCCTTGTTTCTCTGCAGTAAAATTTGGTTCACCTCTTTGTTTTTGTGTTATTAAGTTGAAGATTGTAATGATGATTTTTCCTTATGGAGGCAATTAAAAGTTTACTCGAAGAAATAGATAGATTGTTGATAAATTGCAAAAAGAGTGTTAATCGGGTATTTAAAATTGAAACAATTCAACAAAAGATTGGAAGAGTAGAAGCCATTAAAGTAGAGATCAACAGTTTGTTTAGCAATTGTGAGGATTCTGAGATTTTGGAATTGAAGATTCGGTTCAAGACGTTATATTCGGAACTAAAAGAAATTCTTTCGGCACAGTTGGAAAGTTGTAGAAAATCTTTAACAAAAATGGGTGATTTTGACCTGCACATGGCCATCAAGACCATTCCTATGTTTGATGGCAACTCTAAGGAGTTGAACGCATTTATAAAAATTGTAGAATATATAGACAAAAAGCTGGCAGACGCAGCTAAACCCGAATTAATCGATTTCGTTGTTAATGTGAAGTTATCAGATAATGTTCGGACTTCCCTTAGTACTGATATTCCACAGACGGTAGCAGAGTTGCAATCAAAATTGTTTCTTAGATATAAACCCAAAAATACTGTTGCAAACATTCATACTTCACTTAACTCATTGTCTCAGAAGCGTTCGAGTGTAACGCAATATAAGGAGAAGCTCCTTAGCTTAATTAGTGAGCTTAATCAGTTCCAAATAACCGAACTAGGTGACAAGGTTACACCTGCGCAGAAAAAACTGGTGTCTACTTTGAACGATTCATACGCCCTAACCGTATTCAAGAATGGTCTGAACGACCAATATAAAAACATTGTATTTGCTGCCCGACCTCAAAATTTAACGGATGCCGGAAACCTGACACTCGAGTTAGAGAAGAGTGAGAGCACCCAACAAAGTAAAGTTATGTTTTATAACAAAGGCAAAAATATTAATTACAGGAAGAAGGGCAAGAATTTCAACGACAAAAGAGGAAACGAAAGGGGTAGGAATTACTACAAACGTGACAAAAATGGTAATAAAGGGAACGATAATAATGGTGGGAACTATCAAAAGAAGAAACGGAAAAATTACAGAAACTATAATGATAGTAAGAATTATAGAAACGTAAATGTAGTTCAAGAGCAGGGAAACGTAGAATCCTCCGGAGAGGATTAAGCCATGAAATTATAAGAAACCCTCCCGCAGTAGAGAACCGAATACAAGAATCCAACTCCGGATTTAAAGATAGTAATAAGCTGTACACTATTTCTGGTAATTGTCCTAATTTTATAGAATTACATTGTAAGAATGTCAAATCAAACCTAACTTTCCTGGTAGATACAGGTGCAGATGTATCAATTTGTAAATTTAATAACAAATTCAGTGGAAGTATTGATAGAAATGATAGATGCAAACTAACTGGGATTACAAACCAGGCGATCACGTCTCTAGGTAGAACCAATTTGAAATTACAAATTGGTGATTGTTATGTAACAAATGAATTTCAGATAGTTGAAGAGTCTTTCCCAATAAAAACTGATGGGATTATTGGCAGAGACTTCCTTGAAAATTATCGATCCAAGATAGATTATGAGACATACACGATAACTTTCAATATTAAGGATGATGAAGTAATCATCCCTATAAACATCAAACCATTGAATACCTACAAAATCGAGATACCTGCGAGAACAGAGACCGTACTGCCAATTGATTTGACAAGGGATAGAGACTGTATTATCCTTAATAAGGAAATACAAGATGGAGTTTTCTTGAGCAACACCATTATACCAGCCAAAGGTATATGCCATGTTAAGGTGTTGAATGTTAATGATCTTCCTGTTGAGTTAGATAAATTTGAGGTTAAAACTGAGCCTCTGGATGATAATCTCATATTGAGGAACACCAAATGTGAAGATAAAAATAACCCCGACCGCCTTGAGAAGTTGACAAAAAGGATAAATCTCGATAATTGTGATGAGGAAGCTATACATAGTATATTGAGTATTGTTGAGAAATTTCAAGATGTATTCCATATGGAAGGCGATAAACTGACTGTAAATAACTTCTATAAACAGAAAACTTACCTTTCCGATAACACGCCAGTGTATATCAAAAACTATAAATTACCCCATGCACAGCTTGAAGAGATCAACGATCAAATCAAGGAACTGGAGAATAATGACATAATAGAACCATCTATTAGTCCTTACAATTCACCACTGTTAGTAGTCCCAAAGAAGAGTTCAAATGACAAGAAGCAATGGCGTTTAGTTGTAGATTTTCGACGTTTAAACAATGAAATCATCAATGATAAATTCCCACTAACCAGATTGGAAGACATTCTGGACAAACTAGGTAGAGCGAAATATTTCTCAACTCTAGATATGACCAGTTCATTTCACCAAATCAAGTTAGATAGAGGATCTAGACCTTTAACAGCTTTTTTGACCGGGAACGGTCAGTTTCAATTTAAACGTCTTCCCTTTGGACTTAAAATCTCATCCAATAGTTTCCAAAGGATGTTAACTATAGCTCTGTCAGGCCTTAGTTCGAAAGCATTTCTGTATGTTGACGATATTATGGTGTTTGGATGTAGTATCGGTCATCATAATCGGAATTTAACACAGGTACTTCAGAGGCTACGTAAGTATAACCTCAAGTTAAATCCTGATAAGTGCCAATTTCTGAGATCAGAAGTTGTATACTTCGGTCATTTGATAACAGACAAAGGTATCAGAACGGACCCTTCAAAGAATGAAGCAATCAGAAATTACCCTGTTCCCCAAAACGCAGACGAAGTCAGAAGATTCGTCGCTTTTTGCAACTATTACAGGCGCTTCATTCCGGACTTCGCAGTAATTACTTAATGCCTCAATAATCTCCTGAAAAAGAAAGCTGTATTCACGTGGGATGATGAATGTCAACAAGCTTTCGAGACCTTGAAACTAAAACTGATTAAACCACCTATCCTGCAATATCCTGATTTCGACAAACCATTCGTGTTGACTACGGACGCATCGAGTTATGCTCTAGGGGCTGTCCTCTCATAATGTGAAATAGGATCCGATTTGCCTATATCCTACGCTAGTAAATCTCTTGGTAAGCACGATGTGAACAAACCAATTATTGAGAAAGAGTTACTTACGATACATTGGGGGATAAATTTTTTTAGACCATATCTATATGGCAGAAAATTCATAGTGGTCACTGACCACAGACCATTGGTGTCACTTTTCTCTCACAAAAACCCATCCTCTAAATTAACAAGAATAAGACTCGATTTATCAGATTATGATTTCGAGATAATTTTTAAACAAGGCAAAATGAACTGTAATGCAGACGCATTGTCGAGATTTAAAATAGATTCCGACATATTAAAATCGATGATTCCATTAGAACGAGATGAAAATGTAAAGAAAATGTTGGCGTTAACTCGGGGAATGTCTGCTAAACAAGTAGACAAAGAAAATAAAGATATTGATAACGAACCCAAGACAACTGTAGAGCCTGATCAACTTTACGTTTGGGATTGTACGTCATTATCCGACATAAGAAATGTCATGAAACTAAAGTTTATATTTTGCAACAATAAAAATTTTGATATCGTCCGGACAAAAGATGAAGTAATTGTATACTGCGATGGTGATAAATCCAACGAAAAACAAGTTTCCGTTAATGACAAGCCTCCAGTTATTACAAGTACAAAGAGATCTTGTAGAGCGGTCAATAACGATAATACCAGTATGATATACGTATCTACTATGGAGAAGTTATTGGACAAATTGGCTGAAATGAATATTTTCGAGCTAGCTCTTTCAAGTAAGGACAAAATATTTGAATTCATGCATAAATTCGAATTCAAAAGTATAGTCAACACGTTGCAACGAATAAATAAATATAAACAGCGCGCAAAAATTAACATAATTATATATGAACCCCCGAAGAACATAAAAGACACTGCAGTGCAAAATCAATTAATACGTGAATATCACGATACACCACAAGGAGGTCACTTAGGTATTCGAAAAACGTTACTTAAGTTAAAGCAAAGGTATTGCTGGAAAAACATGAACAGCATGGTTTGAAGGTATGTCAGCAATTGCGAGCAATGCAAGATTAACAAGCAAATAAAAAATACTAAAGAAAACATGGTAAAGACTGACACACCAACAACGAGTTTTGAAACCATAGCTATTGACGTGGTTGGACCTCTGAGAATCTCGAACAATCATCGATACATTTTGACTATGCAGTGCGAACTAACAAAGTTCGTAGTAGCTGCACCGATGGAGACTAAGGATGCAAAAACTGTAGCATTCACTCTGGTAAATGAATTTATACTGAAATATGGTCATTTTAAGATATTAAAATCTGACCAAGGTACATAATTTACAAATAGCTTGATGCAAGAAATTTGCACTTATTAAAAATCAGACAGGTTTTCTCTACACCCTATCACCATGAAACGTTAGGCGCTGTAGAACGCAATCATAGGGTACTCAATGAGTACATGTTAGCATTTTCTGAGGATTCTGACTGGGACAAGTAGATTCCGTATTATACTTTTGCGTATAATACAACCCCACATGTAGACAACAACTACACACCATATGAATTGATATTTGGCAAGTTACCATATCTCCCAGACGATATTTTTAATAATCAAGAGAAATTCTTTGATTTAGACAACTATGCCAAAGAATTGAGAACCCG
The DNA here is from genome assembly GCA_963969285.1 of Odontomyia ornata. Lineage (NCBI taxonomy): Eukaryota > Metazoa > Arthropoda > Insecta > Diptera > Stratiomyidae > Odontomyia > Odontomyia ornata. The sequence goes on from OZ017739.1 coordinate 215,774,715, forward strand.
GTTAAAACATGCTCTCAATAGAGCCAGAGAAATCATTGAAATTGTTAAACAAAATCGTATTAAAAACAATAAAGTAAACCCGATACATTTGAAACAAGGTGATTTAGTACTCTTGAAAATAGAAAACAGAAAAAAATATGAGACACCTTTCAAAGGTCCATTTAAAGTAATAAAATTAAAAGGTGTCAATGCTATAACTGAAATTAACGGAAAGTTAAAAGAAGTGCATAAAAACAATTTAAAACCATTTAAAATCATGTAAATAGCACTAGATTTCATTTTTACGAACTTTGTAGAGTTAATATGATATAGAATAAGTACAAATATAATCTACAATAAAAATATGTACAGTATTAGAATAAAACGTACATTAAGATAAAGTAATTTAGTATAAGTAGCTATTAAATTTATATTGTTAAGAAATAATTTTGATTACAATCATACAAAACCGTAAATGTTAGCATAAAGAATCGATAATATTCAAATTGAACTGTAGGTATTAGAATATAAGATTCATTTAATATTGAGCATCGAGTAATGATATTTAAATTTTAAAATTATAATTATATTGTAAAGTTATATGAGTGGGAATATGACTTACTTTGATTCAAGTGTTTCGCACTACTTAAAATTTGTACGCAACACTCCTTGCCCTATGGGTGTAGTGATGTCACAACATCAAACTACTCAAACTTAAATTACATTCCAATCATTCTAATTGGAATGCAATTTCCTACGTAAAATTCCACACGAATCACATGTGCATACTCGACCACGCGACCAACCATAAACAATCATGTTTATTACTTCATGGTCACGGTCAAGTATCATGTTGCACATTTGTACAAATGTTCTTGCCGATATTTCACACCTCGTAAAGTATAGAGCGTTGCATTCATAAATTATGAATGAAAGTTGAGTGCATCATATGACAATGAAGAACAAGTACGTATGATGACTCGTGTGTGGCCATACGATGAGGTGTTGAATGGCTAAGATAACATATGGGTAAATATGGAATGTAGGACAAGTGGTTGAGTAATAAATATTAGTATTTATTGATCTAGATTTTCGGGTGACATAATTACCACTTGAAAGGGTCAGTCATGTTCTCAATAGATTTTTAAGTAGAACATAAATTAAAATGAATAATGTATTTAGTAGGTTAAGAAATAGTATTTAAGGAAAAGTTAAATGAGAATAAATTCAGACTTGTTTTAAAAGTCCAACTGCCAACATTGGCATTCTTTCATTTCCTCGGAACTAGACATATAGGCGCCCATAGGCTACCATTGGCATTAGCGTTTATACGTTGATATAAAGGTAAATTACTCACAACTACAGATAATAACCAAACTTACGATACGATCAACTTTCTTAATAATAGTACATCTTATAAATTTTGCTTTTTTGTCTATAAAATCAAGATGGGACCCTTAAATTTCCCAAAATCTATAATTTCAGTTTTCTGAACAATTAACAGCTAAGTTACAGTCGATTGAATATCTAACAATTACAACAACGTTAACACGTAATACTAGGGAGATACACGCTTGCAGCGGACATAGACACTACAAATATATAGGAATTTTGATAAAAATCTGAGAAATCGTTTGTAATATTCATATGTTATCATGACTAATCAAGCGATGGGGTTAAAACACTTGAAACAAAATGGTGGCGAGTTTAAAATCATAATAACTACAATAATTTTTCGAACTCAATTTATGGAATCTGTATATTAGTCAAGTATATCAGGATAAATTGTTTGATTTACTAATTGTTTTACAATATCCTTCTGGCAGGAGCATCCTCCTGCTACTTCAACTTATTTTAGATATTTAGTTTCCCCGACATACGTATTATTCCAGCATTAGGAAGAATTGTGAGAGAAAGAAAGTGACTTAACGAAAGGCAGCCACTAAACATGCCTTTGGCTCACGAATAAACAGAGATATATTAGATTGCATATCTCAATAGTAGTGTATGCAAATTGGAACTTGGTATTACAGTATACTTGACGTATAAACATATTGGAAGTCTCCAGACTTCGTCGAAAAATGTTAAGGAATTGAAGAAAGTATATCAACCATCAACAATAGATGATTCTAGAAAATAATCATCCCGTCAAGGAATAAAAGATGAAGGAGGTCAAACTCAAATCAATAATCTCAAAAAGGCAATAAGTTAAAATTATATGCTGTCAAAACATTACAATAATGCAAGAGAAATTTTTTCATTTCAAAACTTTCAAAACTCCGTTTCTTGAATACATTGTACCGTGTATATTAAATTATAATTTTTCATTGCAAAAACAACTACCGCTTAAATCTGCAGCATTCATAGGAATCGAATCCAGTTTTCATGCATTTAATGCATGATCTCATCAACGTCTACCTTGATTTTAGTTTTCGCAAGAATTCAATATAAACTGTTGCTTCGAGAAATTTTTGGATTTCGATTTTTGCCTATGCGCCATTTTGATATTCTGACCTGACTCTGAAGTGCTTTTTTATTGTTCAAGTTTTCTTGGCCTTTGAGGGGCTGCCATTTTGTTTCAAGTGGTTCGACTTTGGATTTTTTATTGTCAGCTATATCACACACTTGAATGAATCTTGGTTACAGTTTTGGTATAAACTGGAGCTATACTTTGGTCGGAACAGAAATCACGGGTTTTTACTAAAACATCCTCTACTTTGTTTTTCCTTAACCAATTTGCTTGATTAACAGAACTAGTCTAAATATTTCTGAAAATTTGGTGAAAATCGAGGCAAAATTGCGTCCTCCAGACACAAATTTCATTATATCCTATGTATACCCACGCACACACAGCCACATACTCACACACCCTCACGCATATATATATATATATATATATATATATATATATATATATATATATATATATATATATATATATATATATATATATATTGTGCAACGAAGTACCCGGAAATCGTAATTTAAATTCTTTAGGTAAATGATATTTCAAAAAAAATGTATTTTGTTAAGTTGATAGGACTGTCTTTAATTACTATGCCAAATATGAGCGCCATCTATCAACCAGTTTGTTTAGAGTAGCTGCTTAAGTCGATACACTTCAGTAGTGCGTTGCAATTTTTGTGATTTTGTTTTTTTATCGTGACCGAATTTAAAGCCATACCGTCGATCAACCACCGTATTCACCAGATTTGGCTCCGCGTGATTTTGATGAATAGTTAAATATTTTGCGTGTTATTTGCGATTCCCGGGTACTTTTTTGTCACAATGTAAAACAAAACTCGCAGAAGGTCACCCAAAAAAGTGTTTAGAAAAGTGTTTTGAGGACAGGAAAAATCGAAGGCGAAAAAATAAATTTTGATGAATAATTAAATATTTTGCGTTTTATTTGCAATCTTTGGGTACTCTTTCTCACAATGTATATATATATATATATATATATATATATATATATATATATATATATATATATATATATATATATATATATATATATATATATATATATATATATATATATATATATATATATATATGTATTTGCATTTATACATATATATATATATATATATATATATATATATATATATATATATATATATATATATATATATATATATATAAATACATATATTCATACATATATATATATATATATATATATATATATATATATATATATATATATATATATATATATATATATATATATACATTTATATATAAATACATATATACATATATATATATATATATATATATATATATATATATATATATATATATATATATATATATATATATATATATATAAATATATAAATACATATATACATACATATATATATATATATATATATATATATATATATATATATATATATATATATATGTATATATATGTGTGTGTGTGTGTATATCTTTTTGTAGAGATCTATGTATTTCTATATATAAACATGAACTTGAAGTTCACTCCCTTAACCGTATCACTCGTTCACGTTTATTCGATACCCATCGCCTTTGTTTTCATTTAACTATGGCACATAATTTTCATGAAAATTATACCCTGTATTTCAATGAAAACTCGACTATGCATTTTCATGTTCATCTTAAAGTTATGATAAGTTATAGAAGGAAAAGTATCATCTTTGAAGATTGCGATTCTTGCCAGTCTTTAGTATGGAAATCACTTATTTTAAATTTTTGGACATATAATGTATAGTACTCGTAGTATCTGGAAAGTAGCAAGTAAACTCTATAATTTTCAATTTTTTAAATCCTTTGTGTAACTTTCATGTCTATGAATGTAAGAAGGATCCATTACTAAGTTCATCAGCCAGCAAAAAATGAATGCGGAAAAGAAAAGCATCCTGAAATTTTCCCTCTAAATATTGTATTGGTTACTTTCGGTAGAAATGATTGACTTAAACGTACCGTTAATACAGAAAATCAAAGGTACAGATTATTTTTATCATCCATCACAAAAAGATTCTGCATCTCCATCAAATTATTTATTTTGTACGAAAGATCTTTTAAATTTAATTTCTCGACATCAATGTATCATATTGAACTGTTAATATCTACAGAGTCCTTGAAAGGATAACAATTCTGTACCAATATGTTTTAGATCAATATGTTGTCCTTCATTTGAAATTCCTACAATAAAAATCTTTACACGCATCGATCTGTTATGCTGAAAAATCGGGGTGAAAGTCGAAATTTTTTCTTGTTTTAACGATGAAAGTCCTTTACTGTTACTTAAATTTCTTATCCTTTACATGGGACCAACCAGAAAGAAAGACATATCATTTGCCGAAGATAGAACCCTTCTATCTATATCCGTTTAAATGTTATGCGTGAACATACACAAAAAAGCAACAACAAAATAATATACGTGATGAATTGATAACTTTCCTTCATTTGGAAGTCGGTTAAAAAGAATAAGTTCAAAAAAATAATATAAAATTACTATCTTGAAAAGCCATAAATTTTTTGACTCAGCAAAACTAGTACAATATTATTACGGCTTAAAACCAATCTAGTACAGGAACCGACATTATCCTCTGCATTAATTCACATAAAAGTAAAATTAAAAGATTTTTAAGATAAGCAAGCAGTATTTTTAAATTGTATTATTTTCATCAACATTTTCTTGAAAGGCCTGGAAACAATGAATGCTAAAATAATACATATACTAAAAGAAACCCAAGCATTTGTTGAAAAATTAAGTTATTGGAAAAACTACACACCCCTGAAATGAAGTTATTACGTGAACTTATTCCTAATAGAAAGTTAAATCAAAACAAATTTTTATGAAAAGCAGTATTATTAAATTACATTTTTTTCATTAAAAGTTTTTTTTAAGGTCTGGAAACCATGAATGGTAAAATAATGTACTAAAAAAACTCAAGCTTGCCTTGAAAAAAGTACATACCCCTGAAATGAATTTATTTTGTGTGTGTGTTACTTATTCCTAATAAACATCTCTCCGAAGTTGACTTAGAAACGTAGAAGAATTTGGCATTCAAATAAATTTATATAATAGCTTTCGTCAAATTAAATCAATGATTATTTTGGTGAAAATAAATTTCAAACCCATCAAAAAGTGACTTTCCTATGAGCGGTTCCGTAACGTTCATGAAAATCATGACATAAAATGAAGGTGCTCAGTATTCTGCAGAACTAGTTGCATTCTTAAATATTTTCCGACAATTTTACATAAAGTTATAACAGACTTAGAAGACGAAGGGAGAAAACCTTTTGTCTTATATGCCAAATGAATGCTTATTGAATTCACCTTCAATAGCTGACGAACATGTTTCGCGATTTAAGTTTTGTTGCAGTTTGTGAACTACAAACCCCGCAACGTACTCCCAAACATGGGAGACATATAATGACAAACTATCAACGTCGGATATGTAGCTATTCTGAAGAAGCATTGTTTCATCATTGGAAGGCTAGGAGTGTGAATTTGATGTCCATATCATAAATCTTTCGCAGCTTATGTTCATCTGCTCCACAGGGCTTGAACCCAACGAGAATTGAAAACTAGTATATTCTGCAAAGGAATGCAGTTTCCTTTACCAGTTTTCCTAATTTGACAGCGTACCAAGAGCTTTCTGTAACAATTCCGAAATCGCCTTGCAGACGGATTATTGTTAGGTCCTAATCCACTCCTGATGGATGAGACAAAGAGCTCAATATTATTCTGGTGCAACTGATACGCAGGTATGTAAGAGAGTTGCTTGCTTTCTATAAATTTTACAGCTGTTATCATACCGATAAAACCAATTTTTCTGGAGGAGTGAATTAAACGATCGCCACTGCTTGTATAAAGACTTGAAAAGTAAGCAATCGCCCTATTCGCAAAATCTACAAATATGAGAAAACTTCGCTCATTTAAAGCTAGTTTAAAACAAAAGTCACTGACCCGCCTCGAATTTAACAGATCAGAAGTATCGTTGCAAAATCTTATGAGCTCTGAAGTTGCATGACTTCCATGAAACTCTGGAATCTTAAGCTCCTCTCTACAGAAGTCCAGACCATCTGCAACTGATTCAATTGAATCTTGAACAGCAAGCCTGACTTTCATCCTTTGATCTTTAAAGAAAGCCTTTCTCAATTTATTGCCAAAGTGGAATTTTCTTTTTCGTGGAGGACGACAATGTTTTCAAGAAAGTTCCATTTGATCTCTTCCCCATCAACAGTTTTAAGAACTTTCATTTCCCCGAAAGCGTTTCTGATTAGTTTCAGCATATGAGCAGTATCGGTTTACACACCATAGGTCTCAGAGTTGACCGAAATATGAAATACTGGGGCAGTTTTTGGGCGCGTTAAGTCACAACCTAACAGCTTAAAGGTGGAAAAATTTACAGGAGAGGCGTCGAAAGTAAAGCCAATAATTTGAGCATCTGTTTTGATCAGTTCTTTATACAATGGCTTATCAAATTTGTTTTCTGATCAGCTAGCAAAGGGTGGACAGGAAAGTATCCTAAGGGTATTTTACGAGCTTTGTTAAGACAAACGGCTGTAAATACTCAATTTTGTGTGGCATGAACATTGCAATCTGACTCATTTGCTACTTTTAGATATCCCCATGCTCTATTCCTATCCCATTCTATCTGCTGACCGATGTAAATTTCATCAAATACAATGTTCAAATAAACTCTCCATTCACGTTCATGTGCAGCATAGCTTTAAAGGATTCATGTTGCATGTTGTGAATTCAGGATCACGATTGACTGTTCGGTACCAGTTTGAAATAGTTCTAGAATAAATTAGAACATTCCGAAATTGCTCCAGAGTAAAATTATATGCTTTTTTGAATTAAAAGCAAAAGAACTCAAAGTTGGAGAATAAACTTGGGAGACAGGAACACCTTTAGACTCGACAAGGACACGTTCGATAAAAGTTATCTCTGAATTGTTCAGGTTCAAAAACAGATCAAAATTATCTTGCGATAAGATATTATCAATTTTCTTACTCTCCCACCTAAGTTTTTGGTTTAAGCTTTTCAAGTTTTTAAATATTTTCCTAATATCTCTTTAAGGTCTTTGTAAAAAAAAATTTTTTATTCATATTATACAACTTTTTTCGTTTTGGAGTGGCCTGTGATGAATTGCTCTGAGTTGGTGGCATAGCGTCCTTGAGAGTAATCTTCGCTGACGGATAGCAAAAATTTTAGGATAAGTATGTCAATGAACAAAACATTTCACCAACCTCTCGAGGCAGTCCAGATGTACTTGGTGCTTGTATGAAAACGACTGTTGAATTGTGGCTTGACTCTGGTGCACTTTGTTCAGTTTAAATATTGACAACCATAAAACCATCGACAATCGCTTCATAACCCATTGGTGAAAAGCTTTGTTGAATAGCTTCCGACGAACGGACGAAATTTAATGACCCAAACAATTCACGCTGTTGGAAAATTTACATAAGATTACTAGAGTAAAACCTATCCAATTTTAACTATATTTAATACTCCGAGAGGATCCGGAAACATTTGGTATTGCATCATGTTGCTGCTGAAATTACATAGACATGTTAACCATGAACGTGAAATTTCTATTAAATTTTGTTTATTGCTCCTTGCGTTGGATGGGGACCTCCGATCTCTGTTGCTACGTGCTCAGCCTCAACTCGCTTATGATAAAATTATGCGAAATCATCAAGCCGATTAAAAAACAAAATATTATTCAAACTGTACCTCATTCTCAATGGAATCAGATAGGACTGGCAAGTAAAGGACTGTAAGTAGGAAGACGAAAACGGCTTTGTACCTAGTTAAGATCCTCTTCTTTAAAGTGAAGAAACAAACTTTATCCGTATATTGTGGAGCGAGATCATTCAACTTTTGCAGTTCACTTTCAGCAGAAAATAATATAAATTAGCTATTGAAACCATTATTTGAGCAATAGTAAGTTATATGAACTACAATTCTGTCCAAATACACAATCAGTACAAATCATAGGACTGGCAAGTAAAGGACTGTAAGTAGGAAGACGAAAACGGCTTTGTACCTAGTTAAGATCCTCTTCTTTAAAGTGAAGAAACAAACTTTATCCGTATATTGTGGAGCGAGATCATTCAACTTTTGCAGTTCACTTTCAGCAGAAAATAATATAAATTAGCTATTGAAACCATTATTTGAGCAATAGTAAGTTATATGAACTACAATTCTGTCCAACTACACAATCAGTACAAATCATTAAAACACATTATCAGTTTCATTGGAAACTCTAGATTTTGGTCCAAGGTATTTCAGATAAATTTTTGAAAGTAAAAAAATTAAAAACCAGCATAAATGTAACTGCCCCTGAGATCTCAATTATCGAAACTTATATACTATGCTCCGAAAAATCTGCACAGTTCTTAGGGTTTTATCTTCACAAATCTCTGTTAGTTTATGTTTCATAGCTCATGAAACACGTAATCAGCATACATACGTTTGAAAATTTCTGCAAGCATTTTTGAAGTCTTCGATGGCTTTGAGTTTTTCAGGTTCCACTAATTTATTCAAAGTCCCTGTCGAATTTCTGTAGCGCCCCACTTAAACGTGGTTAATCTTCTCAAAGTACACATACATTTTGTAAAAAAAAATATAAATAGGCAATTATTTTGTTTATTTGATATCTTTAGGCCAATTGTCTTTAAATTTAAGATATATGAGAAAATTTAAATTGGGAATCCCGAACCCTTGCCGCACCAGAAATTCAAAAGATTTTAATAGGCGCTATTGAAAGGATACTTCTCTACGTGCTTAAGATAGATTTGTAGCTTCATAATTTTTTTAAAGCAATAGCGCAATATTTGGCATAATTTAATTGAGCGAATTGTTTGCATACAATGAGACAGAAGCAAGTAATTTCCGAAACACTCGTTTGGTATAATATAATCTTTCTGATGATATTTCTTCTGTACTACGAAGAACCTTGACTTATTAAGAGGAATGATTCAAGTTATTATTTTCTTACCTAACCAAGCAGCTGGGCCGCAGAGAGTTTTTGCGAGGATTATTAAAATCCACGAACGCCATGGTTACCAATAAGTCCTGAAAGGAAAATGTAAATGACTACTTTGCCTCCGCTACGATGCGCTGCGCCGTTCAAGAATAACTAGTTCTTTCCTATGACAACAGCAAAGTGTATTTTCTATCAATTTCTTAAGTCTATTTATACAAAATTTTCTTACTAGCTAAACAATAAAAATATTAATTTATTACTCACTCGATTTGCTTTCCCACATTACAACGTTACCCAATCTAAATTTATTACCGAAGCGACAGTACTTGAGAAAAATACCACACGTGAGCGAAATGATTCACCCATATAGTTGTGCGCTCTACATGCGGTCAATATTGACCCATATCTCAAGTGTCGCGTGCCTTCGCTAATCCATGGTGCAATGGGTGTTTGTTTACACCTTAAGTGTGAACAAAAATTCTTTGAGATTTTCCAAATAGGATCTATGACGTGTGAAAAAAATGGGTTGTATGGGAATTTGTAGTGATGGGTATGAATGGACATGTGTCCATTGAAGATAATTTATGCGCTTCGATGCGACACAAGTGAATCGTGCACATGTTGCATTTCTTGCTCGATGAGATATTAGATATTTGTTATATCCATATCAATTAATGATTGTTAAATTGATTTAGGAATTGACTTCGTTTTATGTATATTTAATGATTGGTGAATATAGGAATTAAATTTATTTTAGAATGTGTAGAATGAATGATCTAGGAATTTGATTTATTTTGTTTGACGAATATTTAGGAATTCCATCTATTTCTTAATTAAGGTTAGTATCCTTGCACCCTGAACCTCAAGATGAGTATTAATAGATTGAGTTTCCATCAATATCTTAATACGAATCTTAAAAGTGAACTAAACTTATATGTATGAATATATGTTTATTCTTATGTATATACAAAAATTATTTTTGGTTATATTTAAAATTTATGCATTTATGACTATTATTTTGTTCATTTTGACAAAGCATTATATGATTTTATTCTATATTTATGTATTGATTTGTGGAGCCCATTTACATTAATTACTACAATACTGTTCTCAACGTTTATAACTTCAAAAGAACCTCTATAAGGAGGCTGATATTTCTTTCTGTTATCATTTCGGATTAATACTAGGTCTCCAATGTTTATGTGTATAGGGTTTGTACGAATTTGATTTTTGACTCTTTTGGCCTTCACATTCTGTATTATGCTCCTAACTTTTGTTATGGATGTTCTTACTCTAACCTTTAGCTCTTAGAATAGTCGTCAAGATTGTAGACCTTATCTCTATTTTGAATTAAATCGTTCGGAAGGTGAGGGAGTTTTCCAAAGACTAATTCGTACGGTGTATAGTAAGTGTCTACATGTAGTGTAGTGTTATATGCAAAGGCGTAGTACGAAACCCATGTGTCCCATTGCTGGTCATCAGCATAAGAGTGCATATATTCATTTAGTACGCGATGGTTTCTTTCAACCGAACCCAATGTCTAGTGATGGTACGTAGAACAAATTTGCTTTATTTTCATCAATTCACACATATTGCTCATTAGTTCGTTCGTAAATTCAGTCTCTAAATCTGATTTCAATATTTTAAAATGACCATATTTCAATATGAATTCTTCTACTAATCCTTTATCTATGGTTTTGGACTCCTCATTTTCTACAGGGAGCGCAACTACAAATTTTGTTAATTCGCATTGTAGAGTTAGTATGTATCGGTAGTTATTCGATATTCTTAATGGACCTACTGTGTCTATTTGTACCGTCTCAAAGCTTGTTGATGGAGTATCGGTCTCAATCATTCTCTCTTTTGTAGGTCTTACTTGTTTATTAGTCTGACATGCTGTGCCATTTCTTATGTAATTTTTAACCATACTGTTCATATTTTTCCAACAGTATCGATGTTTTAACTTTAACAATGTTTTGCGAACCCCAAGATATCCTCCGTGTGGTGAGTTGTGATACTCTTCTATTAGCTTCATTTGGTTTGCTTTATCCATTACCCTAGTTGTTGATTTGTATATCATGATTCGGAGTTTCTTTGCAAAATATTAAATATTCTTTTAAATATTACTTTGTCTATAGACCTAAAAATAATGTCCAGAAAATAATGATAGTTCATTTATGCTTTCTTGATTCGCAAATCTCAATAGCTTCTCCAAAATCAAAACGTGCTTCGGATGTGGGTTATCGCCAATCGTCTCATTTTATTTGTTCCTTGTGGTAGCATCTTTCATTGTTAGCTTATCTTTGATGGAAACGGATTTCGCATCAGATATATCGCTATAGTGCACCTCTATAATATCATTCGTACGTGTAATAGAAACGTTATTTTCTCTGCGCAGAATAAATTTTAATTTCACGATTCAGGTGATGTCTGACAACTTTGTGCAATCCCAACAATAGAGTTGATCAAGTTCTATCGGTGTCTGGGTGCTTTCGTTGTCGACTATCTTTCTTTACTTTTCTTGTTCAGAGGCCATTCGCCTGGTAATAGCTAATAGTTTTTCTTCGCGGTTTCGTCCTTTTCTGGAGGTATTATCGCCTTTAAGGTATCAGAGTCTAGCTCGATCCTTGATACTGCATCAGCATTGGTATTCATACTACCCTTCTTCTATATAATTGAAAAATCGTAATCAGACAGGTCGACACGAGTTCTGGTGAGTTTTGACGAAGGATTTTTATGTGTAAACAAAGAAACCAGTGGTTTGTGATCAGTCGCAACTACAAATTTCCTTCCGTAAAGGTAAGGTCTAAAGAAGTTTATGCCCCAATGTATGGCTTAAAGTTTTTTCTCGATAGTGGGTTTATTTATATTGTGTTTAGCAAATGATTTACTTGCATAAGAAATGGTTAAGTCTTGGCCAATTTCTCCTTGAGACAGGACTGCACCCAAAGCGTAGTTAGAAGCGTCAGTCGTTAATATAAATGGTTTGTTAAACTTTGGATACTGAAGGATTGGAGGCTCTATCAGTTTTCTTTTCAAAGTTTCGTAAGCATTCTGACATTCTTCAGTCCAGTTAAATAATACATTCTTCTTCAGCAAAGTATTCAAACACTTTGCCGTCTCAGCAAGCTTAGGAATAAAACGCCTGTAATAGTTGTAGAACGCCACAAATCTGCGTACTGCATCTGCTTTCTTTGGGACCGGGTAGCTCCTGATGGTATTATTTTTAGCTGGATCAGTCTTGATCCCTTCATTAGTTATCAAAGGTATATTACCTCTGATCTCAAGACCTCGCATTTCTCAGGGTTTAATTTTAAATTGTACTGACGCAGCCTTTGTAACACTTTACGAAGATTGTCATTATGATGTTTGATGCTGCAGCTGAATACTATAATGTCATCAACATATAGGAATGCTTCGTGACTTAAGCCACTAAGAGCTATCGTCATCATTCTTTGAAAGCTGTTGGATGAAATTTTCAATCCGAATGGTAATCTTTTGAACTGATAGTGTCCATCACTGGTGGAGAATGCTGTCAATGGTGTAGACTCTTGTAGAGTGTGACAATACACACTATCTAAAAATAAACACAATTAGAATTAACGACTCACTCATTCATATTCTAAAACAAATTACCCATTATCATTGTCATTCGAAACCAAAACATGTGACGGTAATTCATTTCCGTACACAAACGCCTTGACATTGAATTCAGAGCATGTATACATATCTCAGATTACAAGAAATGTTCTCTACAGTACATTGCCATCATAAAATGTTTTCCCTTTTGCATTGTACTAAGCTTCATATTGCACCACTGCTAGAAGCACAGCTAAAAATATTGCATTACATTACGCTACTGAATTTTCATTCATAGTCTTGGCGATTGAGTCATTATAATGTTTGTAAATGATAATTGGAGTATGAATATGCAAAATGAGGATTTGTGAGTTAGCAATTTAGTAAATTCTATTGATGACAAATTGGTCACGTGAAGAAGTCTTGTTCACAAATAAGTCATTAAGGAATTTAGAAGTAATTAGTTAGGTCATAGATTTTGTATTTAAGGCAATGTAAAACTGATTGGAAAAGACAGTCGATCACTGATCGTTATAAAGTACACTGCCACAATTGGCGTGACTTTTATTCAGTCTTCATTTCTGTCCCTTTAGAAATATCGGCTCTTCGGATGCCATCAGCGTAGCGCTTGCGCTACATAGGTATTTAAATTGAAGTCCCTTTTTAAGTAAATCCCTAAATCTACTATATGGCGATCCTGCCAACTCCTCTTAGGTCGAGCCAATATGGCCGGTCTTGAGGAATTGTGGGAAGAACTTAGACCGAAGCAGAGCCCGCCAGAGGAGTACGAGCCCGGACCGGTAGCAGCGAATGTACCACAATACTAATCAGCCGCAATGGTATCAAAAGAAGTAAAAATGGGTAACAGCTATTCTACGAACGTAAACGAAAGCATTTTCGTAGAGTATCGACAAGCAACCACAACTGCTGCAATAATTTTTATAGTGCTAATTTGTTTTTATGTGTACAATCGTGAAAATAATAAGTATGTAAAAAAAGTAGCCAGGTTAATAAATGTTTAGAAGTAAAATCATTTTTATGTAATGGACTCAGTGGAAACCTTAATTAAGGAAGCACAAAAAATTTTGGCCAATTAGAAGTAAAATATGAATAGAGTAGGTAGAGTAGAAACTTTAAAAGAAAAGTTAGAACGTCTGAAGGAAATTGAGAGAAACTTGGGTATCTTGTTCGAAGCAACGAATGAAGATTGTTTAGAGATAAAAGTGCAATTTAAGAAAATTGCGACTGAGTTAGAGCAAATATTAAATAGTAAATTAGAGCAAATTGCAGTTGCACAAAGAACCAAAATGGGTGATTTTGATTTGCACTTGGCGGTCAAGACTATTCCGCTCTTTAACAAAAAGCCGAAAGAACTTAATGCGTTTCTTAAGATGGTAGAATACGTTGACAAAACTCTATCGGATGCGGCAAAACCATAACTTATCGATTTTGTTGTAAATGTCAAACTGGCTGACAATGTACGGACTGCTTTGAGTACTGAGACTCCGTGATCTTTCAACGAATTAAAATCCGCTTTGACAATTAGGTTTAAGCCTGCGAATACAATCGCAAGCATTCACTCATCACTAGGTAATATAGCTCAAAAGAGATCAACTGTGACCAATTATAAAGAAAAATTTTTATGATTGGTGAGCGAACTAAATCAATAGCAGCTCAATGAATTCAGTGATAGCGTTACACCAGTTCACAAGAAAATTATTTCGGATTTGAATGATAAATATGCATTGACCGTATTTAGAAATGGGTTGAACGATCAATATAAAAATACTATCTTCTCAGCAAGACCTCAAAATTTGATGGATGCTGTGAACCTTACACTAGAGTTAGAAAAGAATGTAAACATCCAAACAAGTAATGTGATGTATTACAGTAGAGGTGATAACCGACGTAATAATGATCGAAACAACGATCGCAGGGTTTTTTTTTTGTGTTAGGGAGGTGAAGGCATTCACGCCCGCCGAGTCTGGCAGTGTGGGACTCCCACAGGGTTAAGAAAAATAGGAATAACAGGAATAGAGATAATGATAGTAGCAATAATCGAGATAATCGTAGCAATACGAATAGTAATAGTGAAAATAGACCTAAATACCAAAAACGTAGGAATAGAAATAATGACAATAATCGTAATGGTGGTAATAATGATAGCAACGGTAGTAGAGATTATAATAGAGATAGTACCAATAGGAATAGAGTTAACATTGTCCAGGAGCAGGGAAACGTACAATCCTCCGGAGAGGAGTAAATAGTAAAAATAATTCAGGCCCTCCCGGAGTAGCAGAAACAGAAAATAATCCTAACTCCGGCAGAACAACGTACAATGCATATACGGTGACAAAAAATTGTCCAACTTTTATAAAGTTATATTGTAAAAAAATTAAAGTGTGACCTAACCTTCTTAATAGATACAGGAGCAGAAATATCAATCTGTAAGATCAATAATACACTCGATGGTAACGTGAATGGCCATGAAAAATGTAAATTCACTGGAATTACAAATCAAGCAATTACCTCTTTGGGTACTTAGCCCAGTCATATTAGGTAAAATAAGGGGTCAACCTCGGAATGAAAGATAATAAGCTGCAAATTGGTATGAACCTTTGTTTTGTCATTCTAAATGTTGTCTCAAAAGTCAAAATCATTATCGTGTTCGCGTCTCAAGATATTCAAGGTCAAAGGTCACAAAAATCGGTTTTTCGCGAATATCTGGCTTCCTATCGGTTAAATGAGATTTGCATTTATTATAAAAGTTGTAGGCTATAAAATTCCCTACAACTTTTGTTTAAACTTTTTTTTCATACGACCAACCGTTTTGAAGGTAGAGCGCGAAGAGTGCACATCGTACAGTCATATACGGCCTAATGCAAGGTCAAGCGTGAGTTATGGTTATCAGTACGTTATAAAGTCAATTATTTACTTGGAAATTATAATTATTAAACAATGCCTATTATTTATGTACTAACTATTAATTATTTATATTTAATTAAAGTAAGTAACTTGATTATTTATATATAATTATTCATATTTAACTATTTAAGTATAACATATTATTAATTCTGGATTATATATTTTAGTTTTATTTTAAGTTAAAATGATAGTAAGAGTATATATTTTACACATATTTTTATTTATTATTAAATACGGCATAATATACATTTATCAAAATGTGAGTTCAAATATCAAAAGTATCTTTGTTGATTTTAATTGTAATGAAATTGGAAATGGAAGCTAATTATCTTTTTCTTGTTCGTCGTCTTCTTCTTCTTGTCGCTCAAAAATGTTCGATTCATTGTCATCATCCTCATTATCTGTCATGTTCATCTCCAAACCTTCCAGAATATCGGGATCATATGTATTTTCTTCATCGGGATTACTTGGATACAGTGAAGCGTTGAGGCAAGCTTGTCCGTTGCACTGGCCGCAAGCTAAAGAACATTGTAGCCCTGATTTTCTGCATCCACAGCGGGAACCACAACCATTTTTGCAATTGCAAAATATTACGTTTAGTAGTTCGGCTGGTGCTGGAGGTAATAACGTTCGTATGGGCTCCAGGATTTCATTTTCAAGCATCCAGCCCCATTCTTTAGGTTCTAAGTCCTTCCCTAACCACGTTTGAATCTGGTAGTAGACACGTTTTATGTGTTGATGAGCTGCTACACTTGTTGGTGGAAGTGTTGACAGTTGTACAGGTTTATTTAGTTTTGTAAATTTGATGAATTGCGTGTAGCGGAAATGATCAATGTTGTCCTCAGATTTTGGAGCATTATATAATGCCAACAAGATGCGCACTCCATTTTCTAATAATGTTTGTTTTGGGCAGTTTTCTTGTTGAAATACTTCCACCAGTTTATCTAAATCAGGAATTTTTTCCAATGCTCTAGTAACAGTTTTTTTCCTTTTTTAAATAGCGCAGAAGTCGTGTCACAGCCACTGAATGCGTGTAAAAATAAAATATGCTTTTTAGTACGAGGATATTGGTCAAAACTTTTAGTAGAATATATTTGTGTTTTGACATTGCCTTTGCCAACTTTTTTCAAAAAAATTTCCTGATGATGTGACTGAGTACGTCCAATTAAAATAACGAGCAAATCGATATCTTCTCCTATGATGACAGCAGTCTTTTGATGTTCTGATAAGGCAATAGCTGTGTCAATGATGAGTTAAATATGAATAATTATATATAAATAATCAAGTTACTTACTTTAATTAAATATAAATAATTAATAGTTAGTACATAAATAATAGGCATTGTTTAATAATTATAATTTCCAAGTAAATAATTGACTTTATAACGTACTGATAACCATAACTCACGCTTGACCTTGCATTAGGCCGTATATGACTGTACGATGTGCACTCTTCACGCTCTACCTTCAAAACGGTTGGTCGTATGAAAAAAAAAGTTTAAACAAAAGTT
This sequence comes from Odontomyia ornata, assembly GCA_963969285.1. Classification (NCBI taxonomy): domain Eukaryota; kingdom Metazoa; phylum Arthropoda; class Insecta; order Diptera; family Stratiomyidae; genus Odontomyia; species Odontomyia ornata. The sequence goes on from OZ017739.1 coordinate 215,792,190, forward strand.
GTAGGGAATTTTATAGCCTACAACTTTTATAATAAATGCAAATCTCATTTAACCGATAGGAAGCCAGATATTCGCAAAAAACCGATTTTTGTGACCTTTGACCTTGAATATCTTGAGACGCGAACACGATAATGATTTTGGCTTTTGAGACAACATTTAGAATGACAAAACAAAGGTTCATACCAATTTGCAGCTTATTATCTTTCATTCCGAGGTGAAAGCCCTAATATGACTGGGCTAACTGCTGATTTAAAATTAAACATTGGAAGTTATTCTCTAACACACTCATTCCAGATGGTCGAAGAATCATTTCCAATACAGACAGATGGTATTATTGGAAGAGACATCTTGGAAAAGTATCATTGTAAAATAGATTATGAGACATATACGAGAACCTTCAATGTCGACAACGATGAGATAATAGTTTTTTTTTTTGAGTACTTACAAGATTGGTATACCCGCGAGAACTGAAATTATTTTACCTATCGAGTTAAATAGAGACGAGGATCGTATCATCCAGAATAAGGAGATAGAGAACGGTGTTTTCATAGGTTATACTATTGTACCAGCTAAAGGTATCTGTCACACCAAAGTCTTAAACGTTAATGATTATCCAGTTAGTCTGAAGTAGTTTGATGTTGATTCTGAACCTTTAGATAATTATTACGTACTAAGTAACACCAGAAAAAAAGACAAGGTAGATACGAACAGACTTAGTAAATTGATACAGAAGATCAATGCAAACAGTAAAGACGAGAGAGCGATGCGTAGCCTCATGGATATCATTGAAGAATTTCAAGACGTATTTCATATGGATGGTGATAAGTTGACAGTGAATAATTTTTATAAGCAGAGAATTGAACTTGCGGATAACACTCCTGTGTACATCAAAAACTACAAGCTGCCTCATGCACAGCTTGAAGAGATTGATGATCAAATCGAAGAGTTAGAAAAAAACGATATTATAGAACCATCTATCAGTCCGTATAACTCACTACTTTAAGTAGTTCCAAAAAAAAGTTCAGGTGAAAAAAAGCAATATCGATTAGTCGTAGACTTTCGGCGACTAAATAATAATATTGTAAATGACAAGTTTCCATTGACAAGATTGGAGGATGTATTGGACAGACTACGTAGAGCCAAATATTGATCTACATAGATATGACCAGTTCATTCCATCAAATCGAGTTACAAAAGGAATCAAGGCCTTTAACAGCTTTTTCTACGAGAAATGGTCATTTTCAATTTAAACGGTTACCTTTTGGATTTAAGATTTCATCCAACAGTTTCCAGAGGATGTTAACAATTGCTTTGTCATAATTGAACTCGGATCATTTCTCTATGTTGACGATATTATTGTCTTTGGCTGTAGTATCGATCATCATAATCGGAATTTAACCAAAGTTCTACAGAGATTACGTAAATATAATCACAAGTTGAACCCGGATAAGCGTCAATTTCTTAGATCAGAAGTTGTGTATTTAGGACATCTTATCACGGATGAAGGTATTAGAACGGACCCTGCAAAAAACGAAGCAGTCAAGAATTATCCCATTCCTAAAAATTCAGACGAAGTCAGGAGATTTTTGGCTTTCTGTAACTACTACAGACGCTTTATACCAAATTTTGCGGACATAGCGAAATGTTTGAACAATCTTCTAAAAAAAATGTTGCTTCTGTGTGGGACGAAAACTGTCAACAAGCTTTCGATAATTTGAAGAACAAATTACTCCAACTACCAATTCTTCAATATCCAGATTTCAGCAAACCATTCGTTTTGACTACAGACGCATCAAGCAGTGCTCTAGGAGCAGTGCTCTCACAAGGTGAAATTGGATCAGATTTACCTATATCATATGCTAGTAAATTCCTTGGCAAGCATGACTTAAACAAGCCAATCATTGAAAAGGAATTACTCGCAATACATTGGGGAATAAATTTCTTCCACCCATACATATACGGTAGAAAGTTTAATGTGTTAACTGACCAAAGACCTTTAGTCTCTCTTTTTTCTCATAAAAATCCATCGTCCAAATTAACAAGAATATGACTCGACTTGTCTGATTATGATTTCGAAATCATATTCAAGCAAGGAAAAATGAATTGTAATGCGGATGCCCTGTCGAGAATAAAAATCGATTCCGACATACTGAAGACTATGATACCGCTAGAACGAGATGAGAAGGTGAAAAGGATATTAGCGTTAACTCGGGGAATGTCTGCTAAACAAAAGACAGACTTAAAAGATAAAAATAAAGACGATGAACCCAGGACAACTGTAAAGCCTGATCAACTTTACGTTTGGGATTGCACGTCACTATCGGACATAAGAAATGTTACGAATTTGAAATTTATTCTGCGCAATAATCATCAGTGTGAAATTGTCCGGACAAACGGTGATGTAATTGTATACTGTCATGGTGATAAATCTAACGAGAAACAATTTTCCATTAATGGCAAGCCTACAGTACCTACAAATACAGGGAAACCTTGTAAAGCAATCTATAACGATAATTCCAGTATGATATACGTATCTACCATGGAGAAGTTATTAGATGAATTAGTTGAAATGAATATTCATGAACTAGCTTTATCAAGTGATGATGAGATATTTGAATTCATGCGTGAGGCTGAATTCAAAAGTATAATTAATATGTTGCAACAAACAAATAAATACAAAGAGCGCGCAAAAGTCAGTATAATGATTTATGAACCCCCTAAAAATATAAAGGATACTGAAGTACAAAATCAGTTAATACGCGAATATCATGATACACCGCAAGGAGGTCACTTAGGTATTAGAAAAACTTTACTTAAGTTGAAGCAAAGATATTGCTGGAAAAACATGAATAGCATGGTTAAAAGGTATGTCAGCAATTGCGAAAAATGCAAGATGAATAAACAAGTAAGAAACACCAAAGAAAATATGGTGAAGACTGACACACCAACGACGAGTTTTGGAACCATAGCTATCGACGTTGTCGGACCTCTTAGAATCTCGAATAACTATAGATACATTCTAACTATGCAGTGTGAACTCACAAAGTTCGTAGTAGCCGCACCTATGGAAACTAAGGATGCGAGAACAGTAGCTTCTACATTAGTTAATGAATTCATACTAAAGTACGGTCATTTCAAAATTTTAAAATCAGACCAAGGTACTGAATTCACTAATAGCTTGATGCAGGAAATCTGTAAACTATTAAGAATCAAGCAAGTTTTTCCCACACCATATCACCACGAAACGTTAGGTGCCGTAGAACGTAACCACAGAGTATTAAATGAATACATTATAGCATTCTCGGAAAATTTTGACTGGGATAAGTGGATTTCATATTATACGTTTGCGTATAATACTACTTCCTAATTTTGACTGGGATAAGTGGATTTCATATTATACGTTCGCGTATAGTACTACTCCCCATGTAGATAACAATTACCCTCCGCCGAATTGGTATTTGGAAAATTACCTTATCTACCGGATGACATTTTAAACAGAAACGAAAAGTTTTATGATCTAGATAACTATGCTAAAGAATTAAAAATTAGATTGCAATATGCTCTTAGAAAAGCGCGAGAAATGATTGAGATAGTAAAAGAAAAGCGAACAAAAGATACCCAGGCTCATCCAATAAATTTAAAAACAGGAGATTTGGTACTTGTGAAAAAATATAATAGAAAGCAACATGAGACTCCTTATACAGGTCCATACACTGTAATTGAAATTAAAAGCGTTAACATTGTAATAAGTATTGATGGAAAATTAAAAGAATACAATAAAATAAAATTATTTATACATGTTTTGTTAAATTAGTACATAAGAATTTACCATAACTGTATGTATTATATCTGTAATGTGAATAAGACTCACGATAATTCGAGTGTTTCATACTAAATTTGAATCTAGTACTCCACACTTTTTGGGGTATGGGTGTAGAGTGTGATAATACACACTATCTAAAAATAAACACAATTAGAATTAACGACTCACTCATTCATATTCTAAAACAAATTACCTATTATCTTTGTCATTCAAAACCAAAACATGTGACGGTAATTCATTTCCGTACACAAACGCCTTGACATTGAATTCAGAGCATGTATACATATCTCAGATTACAAGAAATGTTCTCTACAGTACATTGCCATCATAAAATGTTTTCCCTTTTGCATTGTACTAAACTTCATATTGCACCACTGCTAGAAGCACGGCTAAAAATATTGCATTACATTACACTACTGAATTTTCATTCATAGTCTTGGCGATTGAGTCATTATAATGTTTGTAAATGATAATTGGAGTATGAATATGCAAAATGAGGATTTGTGAGTTAGCAATTTAGTAAATTCTATTGATGACACATTGGTCACGTTAAGAAGTCTTGTTCACAAATTAGTCATTATGGAATTAAGAAGTAATTAATTAGGTCATAGATTTTGTATTTAAGGCAATGTAAAACTGATTGGAAAAGACAGTCGATCACTGATCGTTATAAAGTACACTGCCACAATTGGCGTGACTTTTATTCAGTCTTCATTTCTGTCCCTTTAGAAATATCGGCTCTTCGGATGCAATAAGCGTAGCGCTTGCGCTACATAGGTATTTAAATTGAAGACCCTTTTCATGTAAATCCCTAAATCGACTATACTCTTTCTCAAGTTCAATTTGATGAAAAGAGCTAGTCATGTCCAGCGTAGAGAAGTATTTCGCTCTACCTAACTTGTCTAAGACGTCTTCAAGTCTTGTCAAAGGAAATTTGTCGTTGACTATCATGTCATTAAGCCGTCTGAAGTCCACAAACAGTCGCCATTTAGCCTTTCCATCCGCACTCTTTTTTGGTACCACCAAAAGAGGCGAGTTGTAGGGGCTTATTGACAGTTCTATGATGTCATTTGTTTCTAGCTCCCTAACCTGTTGTAGGATTCATTCATTTTGAGATTGTGACAATCTATAGTTTTTAATGTAGACGGGATTGTTATCTACGGTCTGTAACCTCTGTTTATAAAAGTTATTAGTTTCAAATTTTTCTCCATCCAAATGAAACACGTCTTGAAAATCTTCTATTATCTCAAGTAAATCATGCATTGCGGGTATATCTAGAGTATCCTTGTTCATAACTTCTAGCAGCTTCTTGAACCTATCTTTGGTATGTCTTCGTTTTTCCCACTTGAAAATATCATAGAGTTTTAACGGTTCAACTTCAACACTAAAATTCTTTAGGATAATATCCTCGTCATTAGTGTTCAATATTTTTATGTGTCAATCACCTTTCGCAGGTACGATCGTACTTCTTTCGAATACGCCCTTCTCAATTTCCGTTTTAAGGACAATACTATCCTCAAAAACTTCTATGTTAACTGAATGTTCTTGTCTTCTTGTGTCCATAGGTAGTATGATTTCTTCATCGTTCACGTTGAATGTTATCGTAAACGTCTCATAATCGATTTTACATAAGCAATGGACCATTGAGTCTCTACCGATGATTCCATCCGTGCTTATTGGAAAATTGCTTTGCACAACATGGAATGATTCCCTTAATTTATGATTTCCTATAATCAGATGTAAATAAGCTGTGCCTAAGGATGTCGTTATTTACTTAGTAATGCCCGTTAACTTAATTTTATTACTAGTTTCTATCGAGTTCTCTGAATTATAGTAGATATCTTCCTTGCAAATTGACACATCTGCCCCAGTTTAGATTAGAAATAGTAGATACCTTTCTGAATAGCAATTATAAATTATTACAAAATTTTTACAATTTTCAGTAATCCTATATATTTTTCTTTCTACTGTTGAATTCTTTAAACCGGGAGGTTCTGGAGATCCTCTCCGGAACCCTGCACGTTTCCCTGGTCGGTAGCAACGTGTACATTCCTTCGATCATTATTGTATTTCCCATAATTGTTGTTATTACTATAGTTGTTACTATAATTATTATTATGGTTATTACTATGGTTATTTCTTCAACCATTGCGTCTATGGCCTCTATAATTCCCATTATTTTGGTTATTACGGTAACAATTGTCCCTATCATTTCTGTTGTCGCTTTTACTGTTACGGTCATTACGGTTGCTATTATGTCTGTTCGAGTCGTTGTGATTCGCGTTATTCCTATAACTCTGGTTATTTCTATTACGTTCACCTTGTTTTCTACCTTTACTGCCCTGATCGCTATTGAAATGCATTACGCTATTGTTAGCTTGTGTCTCTGCATTCTCCAACTCTTCTGCAAGAGGCACGGCTTCAGCAAAACTTTTTGGCCTTGCTGAGAAGATGGTGCTTCTCAGCTGATCATTTAGCCCGTTCTTAAAGACAGTGAACGCATATGTATCATTCATTTGCGTCATTATTTTCTTTTCGTTTGCGGGAACTTGACTGCCTCATTCTTGAATTTGCAGCTGATTAAGCTCATCTACCAAATTCAGAATTTCTGTCTTTGTAAGATTTCACAGAAGATTTCTTTTGGTAAGTACCGCTCAGAAGTGTATGGATTTGAGGGACAGTTTTATCATTTTTAAAACGATTCTGCAACTCCGAATTCAAAGGGTCAAAAGTTTAGATGAAACCATTGGCTAAAGAAAGTCTGACGGTTGTACTCAATTTCACATTCACAACAAAGTCAATCAGGCTAATTTTAGCATTAGCTGACAAGGTCGCGTGCAAAATTTCCAAGATTTTAAGGAACGATTCTAATTCCTTATATTTACCCTCGAAGATGGGTATCAACTTCATAGCCGTTTCTATGTTGAACTCAGCCATGGTAAAGTTTGCCTCAAGAAATGGTAAACTCGACACTAAATCTTCACTAATTGTTTCTTCTTTCTGAGTTTCTATAGGGTATCCTTCCTTGCTCATCTGTAGCCAGATTTCTCCCTCTAGAGTGGATGCATGTGCTCTGAAATTTAATTTTAGGTCTAAAACCTTAAGGTTTCCCTCACTACAATTCTCAAGAGCTTGATTGGAATTTTGTCTTCTAATCTGTAATTCATTTAATTTTGCTTGAAAAGTCTCAAATTTGTACAAATTCTTTGCACACTTTCTCAAATTTCTTAAAGTTCTTTCGTTCTCAGCAACAATCTGTTCTAACCACTCCATAAATTAATACTTACAACAAGACGCTTGAATTCAATTAATCAATCTTTACAAGGAAAATCCAGTTGAAATTCTATTTAACATCATGAACATAATTATCAGAAGCTTATGCAATTAAGAACAAATTTGTATTATTTAAAATCGAATCTTCATAATATTAACATGTTATAACTTAAACGTTAACGCCTTTTGATTACATAACTCTTGCTGTGTTTGTTGTAAAAATAAAATGTCAATAGAGCTGCTGCAAACACTCCTGTGGTCACCAAAGACAGCTAGTATTGTTCCACGAACGTATTCTCCACCGAACAGCTATTCCCCATTGTTTGTCCAGAAACGCTGTTTTAGCTTGAGGTCTTGTAACTTGTACTGCAATCTTTTCCTTACTAGCTAAACAATAAAAATATTAATTTACCCAATTTAAATTTATTACCCAAGCGACAGTACTTGAGAAAAATACCACACGTGAGCGAAATGATTCACCCATATAATTGTGCGCTCTACATGCGGTCAATATTGACCCATATCTCAAGTGTCGCGTGTCTTCACTCATGCATGGTGGAATGGGTGTTTGTTTACACCTTAGATGTGAACGAAATTTGTTTGAGATTTTCCATATAGGATCTTTGAAAAAAATGGGTTGTATGGGAATTTGTAGTGATGGGTATGAATGGACATGTGTCCATTGAAGATAATTTATGCGCTTCGATACGACACAATTGAATCGTGCACATGTTACATTTCTTGCTCGATGAGATATTGGATATTTGTTATATCCATATCAATTAATGATTGATGAATTGATTTAGGAATTGACTTCGTTTTATGTATATTTAATGATTGGAGAATTTAGGAATTAAATTTATTTTAGAATGAATGATCTAGGAATTTGATTTATTTTCGTTGACGAATATTTAGGAATTGCATCTATTTCTTCATTAAGGTTGTATTCTCACAATAAGGTGAGTTAGAAAAAATTTTGAGTTTGTCATTTTGAAAATAATAGCACCTATAATGCTACAAAAGTACAAAAAATGAATTTCCCTTTGCAAGTTATTTGTAACTTTATTTTCATAGTACGTTAGGCTCGAAGATAAGTTGACAATATCGCCACTGAAGTAGAACACAAACTGTCTCAAAAATACCCATGATAAAATAATAACAAAATCATTTTGATTATTTTACTTTTGTATCAGATATATTCTTGTACCAGGTATACTTCGAAAATGTGGTTTGTTTGTGTACAAAGCGTTTTTGATATTGAGAAAAAAAATTATTTCCTTTACCGTATAATAGTTTATTTTTGTGGTTAGTAGGGATCTCGAGACTCACTCAACATCATCTGTATATAAGACGCTAAGTGAGCAAAATATAAAAAACAAAATATTTTCAGTCGTGATATTTCACATTATGGTTTGAAAGCTTTTTTTGTATCAACAACGCAACTATATTTAAGTGTCCCAACCGTGGAAACAACTGGTGCGAACGATTCGAGGGCGAAAAGTTGTAATATTCTACGCAAGGATCAGAAGGAAAAATATCGGCAGAAAAACTGCAAAACAAGTTGCATAATCATCACGGAAAGAACGGCCCTCATTTGGCAGACTGACACCCGCAAATCGACTGTAAAATGGTTTAACACGTGCGCTCACATCGTAGCTGGCTCTCGTACACGCAGTCGGTGACAGCAGACGTGTAAGTTTATGAACGAGGAGTCGAGTTGTTAGATTTTCCAGCACCGGAAGCGAGGAATCAGATCAATTCATTTGATGCATTATTGTCAGGTGGATAGTTATCCCAAGTATCCATAGAGGAAATCAGTCAAGAGTAAGAAAAACGTAAGTACGTTAAGAATATCATCATATGACCTGTGCAAAAAATATTTCCCTTGATTTCAGCAAAAAAAACGAGGAAAATGTAACCATGATTAAGTAAACAATAAATAATGAAAATATTAGACAAAAAAGAAAATAACAAGAATCAGATTTGGTTAAAAGTTAACACAATAAGGGTCGAAAAGAAATGAAAACCACATTTATAGAGCTTGTTTTAAATTGACAGTCAATAAAAGTAGTGTCAAGAAAGTCCGGATGTGACCAACGTAAATCAAACCAAAAGTGGACCGAAACTTAACAATATTGTTACATGTACAAATAATTCTGCGAGCTACTGTCGTAATAGTTTTCACAACCATTAAGAACATCAACAAAATGAATTTACTCGAAACCACGTGAACACACCAAGCATGATCAACATCTGAAAGAGAGTCACTGCTCCATTCATTAAGCTGCTCGAATATACCAGCTATCTCTCGGCAGAACCTTCGCCAATGTACGAGGAATGGATTAAATGGCTAGAGACCCTATATAAAGGCAAGCTGAATGAATGGGGGGATTATTCATTACAACCGCAATATAGTAAACAGCGATAGTGTGGAGTGCGAAAGTAGAAAGCGATATTGAAGTGATAAACACTTGAAATAAAAAATTATTAGACAAGTTGTGAAATAGTTAAATTAGTGATTGTGCAATTTTAGTAAATAAACTCTTTTAATTTAATTTACAAGACATTGCGTTTTCACTTTCCCGGAACATTAAAATTATTGGCCGCGAACCAAAAACACGCGGCAATATTATATCAATGAAAGCAAATTATAAATATTCTATACTCACCTCCTGGAAATGGTGAAAACGACATTTCTAAAATTTACGTTAATTGCTCCAATTCAGGTTATAAATTTATTCCATTCATATAAGAAAAGTGAATGCTTTAGGCTTAAAAGAAGCGTAACACCATTTAAATCAGTAAAATCAACAAGACTAAAAAATTTTATTTTTCACGATAGTTCTAGCGAAATTTTTGAGACAATAATCTGGAAATAATTATGCATAAATTCAATAGACCCACGTTTACCTAATATAAATGAATTGAAAATCAAGTCTGCTCCATTTATGCTTTTTGTAGCCTATTCATGCATCCATTGTAACAATCTATTATTGGTTTTACTCGTACGTAAAATCATATTAGCTGAGCATATCAAAGTCCTAGTTAGATGCAGTCTGATAAAATGAAAGTAATTTTCAATGAAAAAATAGGAGGGTGATTTGATATATTGAAAATATAATCTCAAAAATATATTCACTACGCAAGTAAGTTAAAATTAGTTATTCTTATAAATGAGTACTTGAACATAATATTTACAGACTAACTATTCCTGTTTTTAAAAACAATTTGTATAATATGTCCAATGTTATTAGATGCTTTTAATAAAATTTGTCAGTAATATATGATAACTCAATAAACTTCCCTTTTGGGTGCTACAGCTCGATACAATACAGGAAAACTAATCAATAACCTTTATGAATGTTGAATTTCATAAAGATGAAAATCCAAAATTGAAAATAATGTTTTCATACCAGTTACAGACAAGAGAAATATGTTAACTAAGTCTGAAATTTGTGAAAAGCTCATATTAGCGCCTTTCCTATCATGTAAGATAATTGTAAGAATTTATTTTTTTTGCTTTTAAAGCAGAATACTTAAACTTTATTATAGTTCAAAAGCATTGGCGGACATATTTGGAGCAGATACCATACAATAAGGAAATAATAAAAATCAGAACTAACCTCTCGTGATTAGATGTATCCCAATCAGTTCATATATTACAATAATTTCCTGAACGCTGGAAGTGTTAAAATGCGAAATGGTGCAATCCATTAATGAAAATTATACAGCATGTGCATGTGATTCCCTGAACTTGAATAGTTGCCAATAAAAAATCATAAAAAATTTCGAAATTGGTAGAAAGACAAACCTGCTGGAACTATAATCACTATTCTATTTTTTTTTATATTTCGACAATAAGTATTGCGAGCATGTAAAAATTACGTTAACTAGATAGTTAAATGCTTGATTATAGTATCCTAAAGAAAGTTAAACTATATGAAAAATTGTGAGTTTAATATTAATTTTAGTGTGCATTTATATGATTTGTAAATCATTGAAAACCACTGCTAAAAAGTAATTTAAACAATTAGTCATAGTCAAAGTAAAGTAAACCATGAATTGCTAAACAGAAAGGAGAAATAAAATTTAAAATAAATTGCTGAATTAATTCACGTCTTTCTTACTCAGCAAAACAGTTCCCTTTCAGCAGAATAATGTTGGCGAAAAGTGAGTATGCCGCTGAGAAGGTAGAGTTCCACTAATCTACGAATGGTCGGTTTCGCGTTGCGATCGGTACGCGGCGCCATATATTGAGTTTGCGTTTTTACATAGAGTGGATTTTTTTCGGTTTAAATTCAAGTTAAGTTGTTAATGAAGTGAACTGTCCAGCAATTTTCGTGACACAAGCCGGAGACTCGACTTCCCGCATAATATGAGTTGGTGACTCAGCTTCACCGGTTTCAATTCGACAACACCAGTGGACAGGTTCTTGTTCTGATACAGTCACTAGTAGCCAGTACGCTGGGTGGTAACTTCTCGGTCTTTCTTCGGCACGAGCACCTCTTATTCAGTGGAGTTGCCACGGAATGGTACTGGAGTCTCAAAGAATCTGATGCATGCCCTGATTAAAATTCCTTCTATGCGGCTCTTCACAACCACTTTGTTGACGGTCTCACTGAACGGGAATTGCACAAACAGATATGGAAGCGCAAACAAGGCCCTCATGAAACATTTGACCAATTTAATACCAGTATACTATGCCTAACAATTCTGCTACGAAACGTATGGCCGAGGACAAACTGGTGGAGACGATCAAAGAAAACATGTAGTAGGAGCTTCAAAACAGCCTCTTTCATATGCCAATATACACCGTGCAAGCCTTACGCCTCCCAAAAGGTAGAGGCACATAGTCACACCAAGCGACGGATCGTCCTGTTGGTGACACTTGACGTCAGGAACGCCTTCAACTCTGCTAGATGGGTGGATATTCTGGACACGCTGGAAAACTCTTTTCAAGTTCCAGAATTTCTAATGCGGCTTTTGAAAAACTACCTAAAGAACCGAAGCCTGCTCCACGACACGACACAGGGCCAACAAAGGATGGAAATTACATCGGGTGTTGCCAAGGGATCTATCTCCAGTCGAGACCTGGGGAACGTGTCTTACGACAGCCTACTAAGACTGGAGATACCAGATGAGTCGCGCTTGATCAGTTATGTGGAGGATGTTGCGCCTCTGGTCATGGGATGCACTGTTGAACGAGTGCAACTTAGGCTAGGTATGCTAGTATGCTAAGTGAGAGACTGGATGCCTGCTCGCGGGCTCAGTTTAGCAGTATAGAAAACTGAAGTGGTCATCTTGACAAAAAAGAGAATCCCTAGAGTAAGGATGATCACTATTGGAGACATGCGAATTGAGTCAACACTAGCAGTGAGGTGCCTGGGGCTACTGATCGACTCGAAGATGAGTTTCTCTGAGCAAATCATGGCAACGACTGAGAAGGCTGCTTCGGGAATATTGGCTCTGAGTCGACTTATGGCCAACGTAGGGGGGCCCAGCCCATCAAGAAGACGCCTCTTGATGATTTCTGTAGGGTCAGTGGTATTGTATTACGTTCTCTGTAAGGAGGTTTACCGAGAACGCCTGGCACAGTTACAAAGAAAAGAAGCGCTGTGGATTGCATCTTCGTATCCAACAGTCTCTGATTCGGCGGTGAAGGTCATTGCAGGTGTGATACCTCTTGGCCTCCTTGCTAGAGAGTGCCACTCTATTTGTTTGCGTCGAAAGGAGGATGCGAGGGAGATGGTTGTCCGTGAGGAGTGGCAGCGCTCACTCAACGATTGGCAGCAGTTTTGTGTGAATTGCACGAAGGGAAGGTGAACTGCGCACATCATTCTGGGTATGAGACCGTGGCTAAATCGAAGGTGTGATAAGACTGACTCCTATCTCAACCACCCTTTGCGCAGGCAGGGGTGTTTTCAGTCTTACGTGCACAAGATTGGTAAGTTCCGCTCCCGCGATTGTTAGTATTGCCCAGGAGAAGAAGACAATACCTGACGCACTTTTTTTGCGTGCAGAAAATGGGACATGCGAAAGGACCTCTACAAAGAGATGGGAGAGCTCAACTTGGATAATATAGTCAAAGTGATGCTCGAATCGGTTGACAAATGGAGCCAGGTGACACAGTATGTTCGGGCAGCCTTAAAAAGATAAAAAGGACCCACAGCAGCCGCGGATGTTGGGGCTGGGGGATCACTAGTCTGGCACTTCCTCTTCCCCTCTCTCTTCCCGCTAGAAGAAGGATATCCCAGCTTGAAGGCACCTCACGGTGTAACAAAACGAGACCTGGCCCGAAGTAATGTGTCAAACGGTCTCTGGCTAGATTCTCAGCTTGACAGGGGAAGTGTTTAGTGGGTGGTTCAGTAGCTTTCTTGCGGGCATGGGAGTCCCACACTCTATGCTTGAATGGTCATTCACCTTCCTACCACAAAAAAACCTTACACCTCCATGCCCATAGACAAGAACAGCTAGATAAACGGCGAGGAAATTTTTGTCTACAACCTCACATGACGGGGCCTTGTCAATGAAGCAATCATACTGCAGAATTAGTAGCAGCGGGTTACGAAGACACTGAGCCAACACATATCCCGAGGAGTGGAGTCCATCTGGATCACCAGGCTGAATGAGAAATTGACCAAACTTTCGTAGAGGTAGTTGCAAGCCCTACGGTCTGTTGGAGCGGATTACGCCCCGGATTCTTTAGATTGCAAGGTGCCAAAAGCTTGCCAGTGAGTACTGCAAACACCCGTCAGCACTTCTAAATCTGGCCGAAAACACACTGGACTCGTTGCCATGGATAAACAAGCCCCGGATACGACCCCAACCTTACTGACTCGCACCGCCAAACACAGTTCTCTCGAAGTTCCACAGCCAACTTCACGTGCTACCGAGCCGGACCTTCAGGAGAATGGTTGTGAATCGTGTGCTCCCTGGCATGTTAAACCGTTTCATGTTAGACTGCGAGACTATTTAGCTGCCTGTCAGCGCATCTTTAATGAGGAGATGGTTCTCACCACTCCTCCGAGGAAGAAGCGAGCCACGCGACAGATGTGGAGCTTCTGGAGAAGGGTGGGGCAGTCGAAGAAGACATTGCATGCGATCACAACTAGACGAATTATTGGAGCTCAGCGATAACCAATACACGTCAGTACTGTAAAATGGACTGGTAGGCTTGATTGACACTGAACCCGTTGTCAACCACAAAGCAGGCTATTTTGCAAGAGAACTCCTGATGAACCACGCTGATCAAATCCAGCATTTCAGTAATTGGTTAAGCATGGTGGAAAAAACTCGTCACACCGTACTGGGGAAGCATACATTATACCCCAACTCACACAGAACTTTTGCTAAGGAGTTGACCTCGTCCGAAGATTTAATTTGGCCCCGAAATTATTTTCTAAACGATATCCGACTCTGTCACCACCGTCAATGATGCGACATTAACTTTTCACTCACTGTGTACTGGATGAAAATTAACAGCTACGACTAAGCTCAGTTATATCAGCTTTTCCTTCGCATGAGAAGGAAAGTCTTGGCAGGACAGCTTTGGCGTCTCACACAATAAATGTGGGGATACTAAGCCCCACAAACAGAGACATTTTGCCATACCTCCAGCGAAGGAAAAATCGGATGTTGGCACTAGAAGTGATTGAAGAATCACAGAGCGTATGGGCCTTATCAGTAACTTTAGTTGTTAAGCCGAATAAGGGCCGACTATGCTTAGATGCCCGACGTGTGAATGCCACACTGTCAAGCACGCATATCCCCTACTTTCGGTCGAAGGTATCCTGAAGCCCATTTTATTACGAAGTTGGACCTCAAAGACGTTTTCTGACAGATCCCATTAGATTCTAGCTCAAAAGAGAACACAGCCTTCACAGTCCCAGATCGCCCATTGTCCGAATTTGTGACCATGCCATTTGGACTATGTAATGCCCCCCAAACAATGACGCGCCTTATGGATAATGTAATACTACCGCGCTTACGACACCAAATTTTCGTATACTTGGACGACTTATTGCTTATAACTTAGGCCTTTGACGAACACATCTGCCTGCTTCAGGAAGTAGCGTTGCATATCTAGAAGGCAGGGTCAACTATCAACATACAGAAGAGTCAATTTATAATGACAGAGGTGAAGTATTTGGGCCACATCATTGGCCATGGCAACATTAAAACTGACCCGGATAAGACACAAGCGAGTGATTTCTTTCCTCTGCCGAAGACCACCAAGCAGTTACGCCAATTCCCAGGTTTATGCAGATGGTACCAACGATTTTTACGTGAGTATGCAACCATCACCACACCCTTGATAGACATGCTGCGTAAGGGATGAAAGTCCATCTGGGAAGAGCCCGGCTTGCGGGCCTTAGCAAAGCTAAAGAAGAGCCTGACAACAGCCCCCGTACTACATAGCCCGAACTTTTTTTTTTTAAATACCTCCATTCCCTACCACTCACTCTTTCTTCATCGTACAATGCTCGTGCGATCTGCATTCACATTACGTCACTTGATCCTTTGTGCCACCCAGACAATGTTTACCACATCAGTATAAAGGGGCACACAACATAATGTGAACTAGTCCTTTTCATGAACATCTAGTCCGAAAATCATGATCAGCTTTCAGAGGTAAAAAAAAATTCAATATAATACGACGTATTCATAAAAACACTCTGAGTAACTGTCACTTCAGTATCTCACCGATAGGGTCAAAAGAACGCCCTAAGATACTGGGCTCATAATAGAAGAATTACAGGTCCACGCTTCAATCAGTGCTCATTAAATGCTCCCTTAGTCTTTTTTTAAATACCAAAAGTGAGTTTGCTTCCTTAAAAATTTCTGGTAGATTGTTATACAAACGCAGCGCATCATTCGTTGCATCGTTCTTTAGACAATCCGTTCTGGCAAAAGGTATTACGAATTGATCTACATTCCTCGCATTATATGGGTTGATCTGTGATGCCTTAATTAATGGCACTTGTTCCGATCCAGCAGTTTTTTTATTTCTTTTCTTAGCTTTCTCCATAATAATAATTTGACTAAAGGTTAATGATTTTGCCAATTGCTAAACCAAACTAGTTTGAGTAAGCATTGGCAGCTTCAGAATGTTTTTATAGTCAGTCAGCAGCCTGTGTATACTGTCTAAATGTTGCTTTGCTGATCGACTCCAACTAAGTACTCCATAATGAAATTTCGCCAAGAGAAACGCATTTAGAACAAATTTCTTTATGTGTATTGGAAAATCCTCATATCTTGTTAATAATCCTATTATTGGGGCTAATTGCCTCCTTAAGCTATTTATGTGTGGTAACCAGGTCATACGATGGTCTATGATAACACCAAGATATTTCATTTCTAGCACTCTTTGCAATTTTTCGCCGTTGATATGTATTTAGTTTGACATCTATGTCTCCTTTGTTCTTTTGCTTAAAAACAATATATTAGGGTTTTGTACTAAAATACAAAACCTTATTGCAATCACGACCTGTGTCCGTCTGTCCGTCCGTCCGTCCATCTGTATGTCACAGCACTTTTTCTCCGAAACTATAGAGGCTAAAGCCATGAAACTTTGTAGAAAGGTCAGAAGTGGTGACTTCTTGAAAGTTCAAGGGTGGAAAAATTGGTCAAAGGCGATTAAGGAGGGTCTCCCCATATAGAGAGGTGACCCCTCAAAAAAAAAATTTCACCATTGGTAGTCGAGTAGGGTGTCGTTGGAAAGGTCTCAATGAGATCTTTTCCAAACAAGTTTTCAAATTGCCTTATATGTAGCGAGGGGGGCAGGGGAAGGGGTAATGTACGAACTTTTCGCGTACCCCCCCTCGCGATTGGACACCTTCCATCCGAAAAATCTGAAAAAAATCATGAATGTAGGCCTTCATGAGTACAACAACAACAAATACATGAGACGTCAAAATTCACTCAACTTTGTTAGTAATAGTATGATTTATCGATTTTGTGTTTTCTTGAATAAAATCTAAACGGTACCTTTACACTGAACAAAATTTGGCAAAGAGATGACTATTTATAAGATTGATCTTTTCTGAAAGTTTCATAAAGATCGAATGGTATTTACCGAACTTATAGCGATTTGAATTTTCCTGTATTACTATGGAGCAATATGCCCTGTATTACTATGGAAACATATGGCTATGGAGCCATATGCGCTTCTTACCGACTTAGACACTACAGCTTTGCTAGAATTTGCATGAAAATTTCAGGAGTGATAGATATCATGAAGATGAGTACATACAATTGAAACAAGTCGAAGAGGCAGGAGAGAGCTCCTAGCAAAAGGGCTTTGTAACCATTCTAGGATTCGAAAAAATAGGCCATGAATCGATGATTACAGTTCAGAAGAGTGGCCCCTGAAAAAAATTTCATGAAAGGTAGCCGATATAAGTATCAATTGAAAGTTCTCTATGAGAGCTTTTCAAAACAGTTCTTAAACTGACAGTTTTAGCTTCAGTGGGGGCACCGGGGGGGATATACATGAAAAATGTGTTTCCTCCCTCGCGAATGGACACCCGTGACCTAAATAATCTGAAAAAATTATCAAAGGAGATATTCATGGGTATCACTTTAACAAATACCTCAGAAGTCAAAATTCGTTCAACTTTGTTAATAATAGTATGATCCTCGAATTTCACATTTTCTCCAATAAAATCGTCTTTGACATGTTTCATGATTTTATTCGTTGCTGCTTACTGCATTTTGTAAGTTAAGTACAAAACCCTTCTGACATGAGCATACGTCTGTCTACCCAACTTGTTTTGTCTTTGAAGGGTTCAATACTAGTTTGTTTCCAATTAACCACTGATGGAATTTTCCTAGATCCTCGTTGATTGTGTTCTCAATGGCAGTTTTGTCTCGTCCTGAATAAAGCAGAACTGTGTCATCAGCGTATAATGTGTGATATCCCGTCAGCCCACATGTATTTAGATTATTTGTGTATAGCAGGAACAATGTTGGGCCAATTATTGAGCCTTGGGGAACTCTTGTTTTCGTAGGTGCTTGATCGCTCAGGACATTGTTGACCAAAGTTCTCTGCGATCTTTCCTCCAAGAAACTCTTAAACAACTGCTTAGGACTACCCTGAATACCATTCGATTTAAGTTTACGAAGGAAAAGGTCATGATCAACTGTATCAAATGCTTTTTTCAAATCCACAAAAATTGCGATGACATAATCACCTCTATCAAGTCCTAAATTGATGAACCATGTGACAGAATGTAAGACATCCAAAGTACTCTTGTTCTTTTGAAAACCAAACTGATGTTGGCTTATGATAGAGTTTTCAGCTAAAAATGATGTCAATCGATTGTTTAGTATTTTTTCAAATATCTTACTGAATCCCGTGAGCAGTGCAATCGGGCGATAGTTATTCGGGTCGAGATGATCGCCACCCTTAAATATAGGAACTATTTTTGCAAGTTTTTCTTCTCCCGGAAAAGTCCCATTCCTAATATGCACGTTTATAAAATTCGCCATAAGCTATGTCCTCCTTTATTATACTAATCTCATTCATCGTGATGCTATCAATGCCTGGCATCGTATTCTTTTTCAATTCATTGATTACATTTAAGGCTCAGCCCTCAGTGAAACTGCAAATTTGGGTAAACTTTACAGCCATTCACCTCAGAAACGTTACAAATATTTGCAAAAATTTTTTAGCAAGAAGTCACAATGAGCCTTTGGCTATCGAACTAACTCATTACATTTTGCAAAAAGTTTGTTGCAAAAGTTATTAAATTCAAACAAAATAGCATGTTTTCGTTAAAAAATGTAGTAGATCTTGGAAACTACTTAACGTACTGAGTTGATTTAAGCTATGGTCGTTAGACCTAATTTATTTGCAGTGAATTAACTCATCAAAAATTTAAAAAAGTTTTTTGCAAAAAATTTCTTAGAACAAAATGTGGAAATTTGATACAAATCAATGTGCATGCATGATATTTGTTCAGTGTGTGCAAATTACACATTTTGTTCTAGAAAATTTTTTGCAAAAATTTTTTTTAAATTTTTGATGAGTTAATTCACGGCAAATAATTTAGATCTAACAACGATAGCTTAAATCAACTCGGTACGTTAAATAGTTTCCGAGATCTACTAGATTTTTTAACGAAAGCATGTTATTTTGTTTGAATTTAATAACTTTTGCAACAAACTTTTTGCAAAATATAATGAGTTGATGCGATAGCCAAAGGTTAATTCTGACTTCTTGCTAAAAAATTTTTGCAAATATTCTTAACGTTTCTGAGGTGAACGGCTGTAAAGTTTACCCAAATTTTCAGTTTCACTGGGGGCTGCGCCTTAAGACTTCACTTTTATTTATTTGATGAATGTGAAGGATGGAATTTATTCTGTTTGTTCAGGGTTTGGTCCTGAATAGCAATTTTTAACACACTGTGATCCAGTTCCAGCGAGTCCTCAAATGTGTATGTCATGCTTTCAGCGACTTTCAAATCATTCGTTACTATAGGATCCAGACAGGTATTTGACATTGCGCGAGTAATTTTGTTGTTGTTTATGATTACCGTTCCAATCGTTTCTAGTGTATCTTTATAGATCCTTGATTCTGGTGATTCAATTAGTACATCAATATTTGTGTCCGCTACTGTGATTAAATTTTTTTCAGTTGAGAATAATGTAACTAGTACTGTGCAAAAATCTTACGCATTCATAGGATTGGAGTTGTAGTACGTCCCTAATTTTATTTTTTTACCAGCATGGCGTAATTCAATTATTATAACGTTATATTTATCAGGTGTCACTCTCTTGGTAACGAAATTGATTGCATTCTTTACGTACATTGCTGTACCTCTACCTCTTCCAGGTCTGCAGGAGAATCCCGCATTATATCCTTCAATATTGTAAAATCGTGCTTCTTCTGGGTAAATCCAGATTTCATTGAAAATAATCAAAACTATATCAGGATTTTGCTGCAGGTAAATCTGAATATCACTTAACGTGTGTCTTAAGCTTCTTATGTTAGCATACATGAGTGTTTTTTCCACTCGATTGATTTGAAAGATTAGCAATCATCGAAGTTGTAGTCGGTGCTCCTCCTGGCGATCAATATTCCGCGTTGAAGCTCCGGACACTCCACCGAGTCAGCTCTGTGAGAATTATCAGCATTATTATTGTTACCAATACAGTTGGAGCACTTCTCAATCGTGCTTTTGCAGTCCTTAAGGTCATCTTTTCCTCCTCCTTAAAGTCTTCCTTCACAAAATATGATCCATAATCTATATTAATGCATCTATTTGCAAGCCTCTTAGACATGCTCCCATTTACCTGGATGATGTGCAACCACCTTCCATTTCTTGTCCGCCTAGCATGTACAATTTCGATAGAATCTTGCTCCTCTATATTGGGATTTAATGACTGGATCTCACTTCCTAATTCATCATTTGAGAATTGTTTTTCTGGTCCATTGATGACAAGTCTAGGCTGTCGCAATCTGGTCTCAGCAATATCATACACCTCTTTCATTGCATCCATTGCTATATTAACAAGTTGGGTAAACAGACCTTCGCTCATGTCAGAAGGGTTTTGTATCCAATTTACGAAATGCAGTCACCAGATCGAATCAAATCAAGAAACATGTTAAAGACGATTTTATTGGAGAAAATATGAAATACGAAGATCATACAATTTTTAACAAAGTTGAACGAATTTCAACTTCTGAGTTTTTTGGTATTGTTATACTCATAAATATCTCCCTTGATAATTATTTCAGATGGATGATGACGAAGGAAACACATTTTTCATGTATTTCTCCCCTGTGCCCCCACTGAAGCAAAAACTGACAGTTTAACAACTGTTTTGAAAAGCTCCCATGAAAACTTTTATTTGATACTCATATCTCTCATATCTCTCCTCTACTGTTATCATCGATTCATGGCCAATTTTTTCGAATCCTAGAATGGTTACAAAACGATTTTGCTAGGAGCTCTCTCCCACCTTCTTGACTTTCACTTATGAGCATTAATTGTAGGTACTCATCTTTAGTCATTCATTAAATTGAATCAAATGTTCAAAGCATGCACCTTAAGCATTGAAGTTGGGAAAAAATAACTCAAAATTATTCAATCTTCGCATTTAAAACAGCCACTATTTTGTTTTACGATTACTGATACCTCAAAGATATACATGACACCTATCATTCCTGAAACTTTCATGCAAATCCTAGCAAAACTGTAGTGTCTGAGTCGGTAAAAAGCGCATGTTGTTCCATAGCCATATGTTGCCATAGTAATAAATGCAGCGCATATTGTTCCATAGTAATACAGAAAAATTCAAACCACTATAACTTCGCTAAATATGATTCAATCTTTATGAAACTTTCAGGATAGATCAATCAATCATTGAATTTAAGGGTACCGTTAAGATTTTATTAAAAAAAAACATAAGATCGATAAATCATACTATTACTAACAAAGTTGAGTGAATAGTGACTTCTAACATATTTGTTGTTGTTGTACCCACCAAGGCCTACATTCCTGATTTTTTTCAGATTTTTCGGATCACAGGTGTCCAATCGCGAGGG
This sequence comes from Odontomyia ornata, assembly GCA_963969285.1. Taxonomy (NCBI): domain Eukaryota; kingdom Metazoa; phylum Arthropoda; class Insecta; order Diptera; family Stratiomyidae; genus Odontomyia; species Odontomyia ornata. Next base: position 215,813,837 of record OZ017739.1, read on the forward strand.
GGGGACACAAATTTTTCGTGTATTTCCCCTCCCTATGCGCCCCTCGAAGCAAATTTTTGCCAAAGTAAGACCTGTTTTGAAAAGTTCTCATCAAGACCTTTCATTTGATACCCATATCGGCTACCTTCAATGAAATTTTTTTTTTGGGGGTCACTCTCCTATATGGGGAGACCCCCCTTAAATACCTTATAAAATTATTTTAAAGTTGAACTTTGAAGAGATTACCACTTTACACCTACACACAAAATTTGATGTTTCTAGCTTAAGTAGTTTCCGAGAAAAACTGCTGTGACACACGGACGGACGGACGGTGAGACGGACTGACTGGTCGCAAAACTAGTAGGGTTTTGTAAAATAATTTTACAAAACCCTAAAAAGTGAAGTAGCATTTTCATTGGTTGATGTTTTGATAATCGCCCCCCCATTACGGGGAATTTTACATTTTGATGGCCTGATCTTCGACTTAAAATCAATCAATGTTTTTTAGAGGAAGAGTGATTTCTAGGCTTCATTATAATCCCTTTTTGCGATATTGTATTGAATATTTAATAATTTCGGCATATAAGGGCTTGCTCGCAGTCGTAGATTTATCTATTAATAAGCTTACATTTGAGTTCATCTCTTTAATTTGGCTTTCCAAATTAATCATTTGTTGGAAGAGAACTTTAACAAACCGTTCTCAATTCACTGTGATGTAAGTCAACATGGAGTGGAAGCAGTCTTAGTCCAGGTCACGGAAGACGGCGAAGAAATGCCCATAGGCTTTACGTCCCACAAGCTGAACCCGGCCCAACGGAATTGCACTGTCTCTGAGCAAGAATGCTTGGTGGCGGTGTTCGCGGTGAAACGTTTTCGGGCATATGTTAAGGGACGCCCCTCCAAAATAATTGTGAATCATCCATTCCTGAAATGCCTGATGAGCCACACTGACCTCCATGGCAATTTCAAGGCCCATATCGCCAAGGCCTTGAAATTGCTAACGTTTGACTATATAATTTGACACCAGAAAGGAAGCCAACATGTGGTATCGGATACCTTATCGACGATGTTCACCCCACAAGGAGCCGGGTTGGCCCAGGAGGACGACAGCCCCCTATTGTTTGACCTGGACCATCCCAACTTCAAGTCGGCAGGATATACCCAGCTGATGTATACTATTCAGAGCCAGTTGCCACAGCTAATAGAACTGCGGGTAACTGAGGGATGTGCATAAAAGTGGATGGGACACGCATCTGAATATAATACAAAATTGGATACGAAATTTGTATAGTGCCGGGTTCTGTAGGCGATATGTCCCACGCGTTATCTCATTTCTAATATGTCCAAAAAAGAACTGGAAGCCTATCATGCAAAAGACCTACGGCGTTCAAACACATCTTCTACAAAAAGCTTCCTATTCAGTTGTTCTCCGATTGCCATTACTCACAACCACCTGGACCTGTAAACCCCAACAGCGACATCTTCTTCCAGAACTTACTTTTGGAATGTTATCCATCAGCCCACCATATGCCCGCAAACAGGGGGCCTTAGCTAAGAACTTGAACCTCCTGTCTTTCAGTCTCCACATGCCTACCTGCTATTGTGGGCACCGCCCTGTGATAACCTCAATCTCGCGGATCGATATTCCACCGAGATCTATCACCCTTATATTTAAGTGTCCAACCAGTGGACAAGGTTGTGTGACTGGTCTCTACTTCCTACGCCACTGACATCAATGGGTGTTGAGAGACCGCAAAAAGAAAATCACGCGTGAATGAAGTGCCATGTCAAATGGTAGTGCTTGTAACGGCTGTAAAAACTCACACCGTGAACTTTGGCGACTTGAAGACAGTGCGCTACGATTTGCGGGAAAGTCTATAGAATAAGGCACGTCAGTAGTATTGAATGGTTTGCCACAATCTCGAGGTGAAGACATTTCTCACAAAATTGTAGGAAAATTGGCGGGAAATTTGGCAAATTTAGACACGGTGAGAACAACTGGCGTGAATACTTTGAGGGTGGAAATTTGTAATACTCCGCGCAAGGATAAAAAAAGGAAAATCAAAAGGAATAGTTTCGGCAGAAAAACTGCAAAACAAGTTGCATAATCATCATGGGAAGAACGGGGCTCATTTGGTAGACTGGCACCCGCAAATTGACTGTAAAGTGGTTTAACACATGCGCTCACATCGTAACTAGCTCTCGTACACGCAATCGGTGACAGCAGACGTGTAAGTTTATGAACGAGGAGTCGAGTTGTTAGATTTTTTAGCACCGGAAGCGAGGAATCAGATCGATTCATTTGATGCATTATTGTCAGGTGGATAGTAATCCCAAGTATCCATAGAGGAAATCAGTCAAGAGTAAGAAAAACGTGAGTACGCGAATAATATCATCATATGATCTGTGCGAAAAATATTTCCCTTGATTTCAGCCAAAAAAAAACGAGGAAAACGTAACCATGATTAAATAAACAAAAATTTCCGTTAGCAGCACCAGCCGGAAGGGTAAATTTTTCGTATGTAGCGTAAGGTTTCTAAAAAGAATTTGGCTTACCTACTACTGGACTTCTCAGTGCAATTTTTATAGCACTGCATGGGTATTTATTAACAAAAAGAATCTGCCACCGTTTGTATTTGGAGAACCTTCATAGAGGCACAAATATTTTGCTAATTAAATTGAGTTGCACACGTATGGATCACATATTGAAAATCGGTGAGTAATAAATTGTTATGAACATATAAAAACTGGTTTCACCCTTCTCAGATTTGCTGTTTATACATTTCACATTAATTACCACACAAAGGTGATAACTTTTTGGCTTAAATAGCACAAATAGATAATTTCAAAAGATTTCCATAAAAGTTTAATCAGCACTTGCACTGCCATTAATATATACATTTTCGATTCTTTTCTGAACCATCAGGGGCCGTCATTTAGAATTTTTATTGAAAACGGCTGGCTAAAAATATTAAGCTGTAAATTTACGGATTTTTTTTATTTGTCATCCAATTCGCATAATTAAATAAGTTTGCCTTAATAACTTATAATTTCAAGTTTTATCGGAATCTGTTGAGAAACTTGGCTGCTAGAAGGCTACAGAAATAAAAAAATTGTTTATGTCACCCTCCCCTGTATGGGGAGTCCCCCTTAAACACGTTAAAATATTTCTTTACACTGCAAATTTCAAGAGGCACCACTTTTGACCTACGTAGAAAATTTCCTCATTCTAGCTCATGTGGTTTGCGAGAAAACTTGTGACGCACGAACAAACGGACGGACGGACAGACAGACAAGTCGTGATTTTATAATTTTTTAGGGTATTGTTAAAAATATTTTGCCATATTTAAAAAATTGTCTGATTTATAATACTTTCAAGATAAGTCATTTAAAACGTTTCCATGAAAAATTTCATTATTTCAGTTGCTACTAAAATAGCGAATTGCGCTTGCCTCCTGACCTTTGGGGGCCGCCATTTTGAATGTATGCATTTGATTTTGGACTATTTTAAATCTTTGTGGGCTAGGACCTCATCAATCAATATGCCAAATCTCGTTCAAATCGGAGTTTAACTCTAGACAGGGCAAAATAATTCAATTTTTAGTGAAAATGGTAGCTAAAAATATTGGGTTTTAAATTTTCGACTTTTTTATTTTTCATACAATTTTAATAAATAGAAGAACATAGTACAGAGATCCATAATCTCAAGTTTCATCAAAATCCGCTGGAAAATGTGACCGCTAGAGCGTTACGAAAACCTGAAAAAAACGCATATTTAAATCGCCGCCATTTTAAAATTTGCTCATGCAAGATCACCAAAATATCAAACTCTGTAGACCTAAGTAATGCCTATCTTGAAACCTAGTTTCATATATGTCGAATTAAAATTGCGACTTTTAGAAGCCTTTGAAGTTTTGAGTTTCAACTGGCCGCCATTTTGTTTTTTGCCTCCAGTTTTTTCACGTAATTCTTTACGTACTTAAGATTTCTATCTAACTGCCGAATTTCATGAACATCTGTAGAAAGCTTTGACCACTATTACATCAACAAAATTTTGCACGTTTTTCGACGTTTGAGCGGCCGCCATTTTGCTTCTGCCGTACGGACTTTAAATTTTTTATTGTGAGATTCATCACATACATCTGTGAACCTTTATACTGAATTTCATCCAAATCGGAGCTATACTTTGGTCAGACAAGATCACAATTTTTCGTCTAAAATGACCGCCATTTTGTTTTTGCGCAACCGATATCGCTGGTTCGAACTCAACCGAGATATTTACTCAATACACCTTTCCTGAAAATTTTGTGAAAATCGGAGCAAAATTGCAACCTCTAGCGTGGTCATAAATTTTGTTATATCCCATATATATATCTATATATATATATATATATATATATATATATATATATATATATATATATATATATATATATATATCGCGAATTTTGAATTTTCGCGGGTTACGTATATTCGAATTTCGATTTTTTGTGGCGTTATGTTGGTACTCATGTCTGTCACTTATGCCGACAAGCTCGGCCATTTTGAATGTTCACTTAATTGGTGATAGTTGCTTTACTTGCACGTGTTTTCAATCGTCTTCGATTTTTACTTATTCAAAAAAATGGATCAAAGAACGTGTATCAAATTTTGTGTGAAAAACGAAATTAACTGCGCGGATGCATTCCAAATGTTGACTGTGGCATACGGAGAAGCTACCTTGGACCGAAGCAACGTTTATCGGTGGTACAAAATGTGTTTAGAAGGCCGAGAAGATGTGAACGACGAAGAGCGTGCCGGACGCCCGAGCACTTCAACAACAGACGAAAAAATTAATGAAGTGGAGAAAATGGTATTGGCCAATCGTTGAATTACCGTTAGAGAAGTTGCTGAGGACCTAAACATATCGATTGACTCGTGCCATTCAATTTTTATCAACGATTTGGGCATGAGACGGGTCGCCGCGAAATTCGTACCAAAATTGCTCAATTGCGACCAAAAACAGCAACGCATGAAAATTGCTAATGAGATATTAAACTCTGTCCGCGACGAACCAAATTTGCTCCAGAGGGTCATAACTGGTGACGAATCGTGGGTTTATGGTTATGACGTGGAAACCAAAGCTCAATCATCTCAATGGAAGCTGCCGCATGAACCAAGACCGAAAAAAGCGCGCCAAGTTCGGTCGAATGTGAAAGTTTTGCTGACAGTTTTCTTCGATTGCAGGGGCGTGGTGCATCATGAGTTCTTGCCACAGGGAAGAACGGTCAATAAGGAATATTACCTGCAAGTTATGTGCAATTTTCGCGAAGCAATTCGCCAGAAACGCCCGGATTTGTGGGAGAACAAAAATTGGCTTTTGCACCACGATAACGCCCCTGCTCACACATCGTTGCTTGTGCGCGACTTTTTGGCCAAAAACAACACACTAATGATGCCGCAGCCACCGTATTCCCCAGATCTGGCCCTCTGTGACTTTTTCTTGTTTCCTAAACTGAAGAGGCCCATGAAAGGACGACGTAACGCTACGCTTGACGAGATAAAGACGGCATCGAAGGAGGAGCTGAACAAGATTAAAAAAAATGATTTTTTGAAGTGCTTCGAAGATTGGAAAAACCGTTGGCACAAGTGTATAATATCTCATGGGGATTACTTTGAAGGGGCAAAATAGATATTCATGAATAAATATATAATTTTTGAAAAAAAACAAAATTCGCGATATTTTTTGAACACACCTCGTATATATATATATATATATATATATATATATATATATATATATATATATATATATATATATATATATATAAATATATATATATATATATATATATATATATATATATATACACACATATATATATATATATATACATATATATATATGTGTATATATATATATATATATATATATATATATATATATATATATATATATGTCTATATATTTATATATATACGTATTTATATATATATATATGTATATATATATATATATATATATATATATATATATATATATATATATGTATATATATACATATATATATATATATATATATATATATATATATATATATATATAGATATATATATATATATATATATATATATATATATATATATTTATGTATATGTGTATATATATATATATATATATATATATATATATATATATATATACATTATATATATATATATATATATATATATATATATATATATATATATATATATATATATATATATATATACATATATATATATATATATATATATATACATGTATATGTATATATATATATATATATATATATATATATATATATATTTATATATATATATATATACATGTATATATATGTATATATATATGTATATATATATATATATATATATATATATATATATATATATATATATATATATATATATATATATATATGATACTCTCCGCAATAGGTAAATTTCTCTCGAGTTATTTACCTAATAAATAATAAACAAGTTTGGTGAACAGACCTACGCTCATGTCAGAAGGGTTTTGTATCCAATTTACGAAGTGCAGTCACCAGATCGAATCAAATCGGAAACATGTCAAAGACGATTTTATTGGAGAAAATATGAAATACGAAGATCATACTATTTTTAACAAAGTTGAACGAATTTCGACTTCTGAGTTTTTTGGTATTGTTATACTCATAAATATCTCCCTTGATAATTATTTCAGATGGATGATGACGGAGGAAACACAGTTTTCATGTATTTCTCCCCTGTGCCCCCACTGAAGCAAAAACTGACAGTTTAACAACTGTTTTGAAAAGCTCCCATGAAAACTTTTATTTGATACTCATATCGGCTACGTTTGACGAATTTTTTTTTCAGGGGCTACTCTCCTCTACTGTTATCATCGATTCATGGCCAATTTTTTCGAATCCTAGAATGGTTACAAAACGATTTTGCTAGGAGCTCTCTCCCACCTTCTTGACTTGTTTCACTTATGAGCATTAATTGTAGGTACTCATCTTGTCATTCATTAAATTGAATCAAGTGTTCAAAGCATGCACCTTAAACGTTGAAGTTGGGAAAAAATAACTCAAAATTATTCAATCTTCGCATTTAAAACAGCCACTGTTAGAGTAACTATAGGTTTTAAGATTAAAAGATTGTACAATACAAATTTAGAAGAATTTATTCATAAAGTAGTCATTATCAATTTCATTTTAATGCTGTATTGCATTGTACCAAATTAATTGCAAGTCCAATAAACTCACTGTAATAAGCATTTGAACTTTATTTAGCTTATTCATACAATATTGTATTGTTCCAAATTGCAAGTCCAATAAACTTCCTGTAATAAGCATTTGAACTTTGTTTAGCTTGTTCATGCAAATGCTCCAATTAATAGCAATAAACCTTTTGTAAAATTATTGCTACCTCAAGCAAATTCCTCAAAGTTCAACCGAAGAACATTGACTTGCTTGAGATGGCACTAATTACTTCACACGCGCGATAAAAAGAAATCGTGCATCAATGCAAAATATATGTATAAATTGTTTGTAGGAATGAGGAATAAATCATTGTTGTTTTAACAGTCATTAATTGATTTTCATTGTTTCTTTACGCAGGTGACATGGGTCCGTCGAGCCGGATAACTTCATTAGATTTGGAGAAATTTCGTTAGCGGGAATCACACTACGCCTTGGCAGTTGGACGATCAAAATTGAGACTAGCGAGCTACACGTCAACCAGGAACTGCACTTGGACACTGGAAGTTCATTTGGAGCGTAATTACCAAATCCAAAGGGAAGTTAACGGATAGCAGTTTATTCAAGAAATACTACATGTACAAGGAGTACACACAAAGGCAGAGTTAGTCAATTGTGCGCTGAACTGGTTCGCATATTGGACGGTCAGAGTAACATTGGGCTCGTGGTGGCAATTACACTATTGGAATCGCATCAATTCAAGCGACTTGCCGTTGAGTTACCTGTAAACTTCAGAGAGAAGTTGTCTTTGGCTTTGAGGGAAAGTCATTATGAGTGGCAAAGATACTATCTTCAAACAAGTTCAAAGGCTCATCACGAGCTTCAAGAAAGATAGCAAATCAAGGCACAGCCTCGCTTATTTCCAAACGAGGATAGAGAAATTAAAGGGTTTATGGGCAAAGTGTGAGGAACAGCAGGATGCAGAGTACACGCGGTTGAAGGAAAACAAGAAGGAACTTGAACAATACTGCACGGAGTTTGAGCGTCTGGAAGAGTTAACAATGGATTACCTTACATTGTTCCAGGCTAAAATCAACGGATACACACCTGGAGCAACATCATCAGTTCTCCCAGATTCAGTCAAACTAGAGAGAATTCGAGTTCCATATTTCAATGGTGTATACAGCGATTGGTTCGCATTTCATGATTTGTTCAAAAGCATGGTTCATCAGAACACGCAATTGACTAATGTGCAAAAGTTTCAATATTTAAGAAGTGCCCTTCGTGGAGAAGCGGAACAACTCATTAACCATTTAAGCGTTACAAAAGGTAACTACGATCCTGCATGGACATTACTTTGCGAGCGATACAATAACCATCGTATCATAGCACAAGAGATGATGCAGCGACTCTTCAACATAGAGAACTGCACACGCAACGACCCGTCAGGCCTAAGGCAAATGCTTGATACAACGAATCAATTACTCGCAGGAATCAAAACATTGAACGCTGATTCCTTCGCGCTATCAACCATTTTCATGCTCAATCAGAAGCTTGATGAAGACTCAAGAAAGGAGTGGCAACGAACCATCTCTGACTCAAATAAGATTCCATCATTGCAACAGTTTCTGGACTTCTTAAAACAGAGGTTTTCGATGCTAGAAGCCTTATCCACCGGAAAAGCGAAAGCAAAAATAGTGGAAGCGAATAAAACACAAATAAACGCAAAAGGTTCTTGTCCAATGTGCAAGAGCACACATAAGCTGTTTGAATGCAACTCATTCAAACAAGCCAATGTGCAAGTAAGACGCAACGTTGTTAAAAGTGCTAATCTGTGTTTTAACTGTTTCGGACAACACAGGGTTAATAAATGCACGTCCATACATGGATGCAAAGTTTGCAGTAAAAAACACAACACATCACTGCACATACCTGCTACAGAAGACACGTTACGAAGCAAACCATCGGCTCCACCAACCATACAAGGCCACGGTGTATACACGAAGCAGACGTACATATTGCTCGCCACTGCCTACATAAAAGTACGCCATCCAGATGGAGAAGATGTAACGTTTCGAGCATTGCTGGACTCTGGAGCACAACGGTCTTTTATAAGCGAAGCAGCTGTTCAACTTTTGCAAGCCACACGCACAAGTGCCAAGTTCAGAATCAGTGGCATTGGTGCCATGGAGAATGTAACATCAAAAGGAGAAACCAAGTTACACGCTATCGTCAAGTCTGAATCTGAGCAAACCGAGGTAATTGTCTTCAAACCACTCATTCTGGCAACGATTACTACACCGCTACCATGCAACAAAATACCTTTGACAATTCCAAAGGGATTGACGATTGATGATCTAGCGGATCCAAATTTCAACATCCCGTCAGCCATAGATATTCTCATCGGAGCGGACTTTTACGATCAGTTGTTATTGCCAGGACTGTTACCTAGTAAGCCATGTGCCTAGAAAACGAAATTAGGATGGGTACTCTTCGGCACCGTTCCATGCAGACCATCAACATCAGTATGTGCTTTTGTGTCCTATCAAGGACTGGAGGAATCGGTACGGAAGTTTTGGGAAACAGAGGAACTTCCAGAAACAAGACACGTCACAAACGAAGAGAAAGCAAATGAGGCTCATTTCGTGCAGAACGTTTACCGGCAACCATCAGGAAGGTACTCTGTTAGCATACCATTCAAGCACAACGTAGACCCTTTTTTGGATATTGGTGACACACAAAAGGTTGCGTACATACGATTTCGACAATTAGAACATCGATTGGCACGTAACCCAGCTTTATATGAGCAGTATCGGAATTTTTTGGAGGAATACATTACCCTAGGACACATGTCAAGAGTACCTGCAGACCCCATGAAGATGGATACGGCCTAATATCTGCCACACCATGCTGTGGTGAAAGAAAGCAGTAGTACCACCAAACTTAGAGTGGTATTCAACGCATCTCAAAAAGGTTCCAAGGGGAAATCCTTAAACGATCTTCTTTATACGGGGCACATCATTCAGGGAAACCTACTCCATCTTTTAATGCGGTGGAGGCAGCATAAATACGTAATTGCAGCCGATATTGAAAAGATGTACCGGCAAATATTCGTACATGAGAAAGACCAGCACTTCCAACGGATTTTATGGCGATTCAACCAAACAGAACCAATTCAACATTTTCAATTGACGACAGTCACATACGGAACTGCATGTGCTCCATACTTGGCGATTCGAACACTACACCAATTGGCTGCAGATGAATCAGCGTCATTTCCTCAAGCTTCACAGACCCTAACAACCGACTTCTATGTTGATGACGTGCTAACGGGTGCAGATAAGTTAGACGACCTGCTCAAGCTTCAAAATGAACTGCGCAATCTTCTAAGGAAAGGTGGGTTCCATTTGAGAAAATGGTCCTCCAACCATACAAGGCTATTAGAGCGTATTCCAATTCAAGAGAGAGAAACACAACTCCCATTTAACATAGCAGCCACGGAGCAAATCAAAACCCTGAATCCAAGCAACGAAAAGGTTCTCACAAAAAGGATTGTGTTAGCAGAAGTTGCTAAGCTGTTCGACCCTCTTGGTTGGCTACAGCCATGCACCATCATAGGGAAAAGGATAATTCGCGATCTATGGCTTGCAAAAAAGGACTGGGATGAACCACTGGATTGCAATTTAACTAAGGAGTGGACACGGTTACGACAACAACTACCAGACTTGGAAGCTATAAGAATAAAAAGGTGGGTAGAGTTCAGTCCGTCCCATCAATTTGAGCTTCACGGGTTTTGCGACTCATAGTCAACAGCTTACGCTGCCGCTATTTATATTCGCGTAGTGGCCACAACATCAACCAAGGTCACTTTACTAGCAGCTAAATCGAAGGCCACTCCAATAATTGTAGAGTCAATTCCTAGATTGGAGCTTAACGGAGCAGTATTGCTGGTTAAACTTATGGCTGAGGTAATTAAAGCACACAATTGGAATAACGCTCCCCGATTTTACTGGACAAACTCAACAGTAGTCCTCTCCTGGGTTCGGAGTCCTGCGGCGAAATGGAAGGTATACGTTGCTAATCGAGTGAGTATTATTCAGCAGCATAGCTCAGTCGAACACTGGTACCATGTCAGTACCCATAACAATCCAGCTGATATCGCGACAAGGGGCATGTATCCAAAGGAACTCATCAACTGTGATCTGTGGTGGAATGAACCAGCTTGGCTGAACGCACGTAGCATTCGAATGCCTCCAGTAATGCAACTAACCGGTGAAGGGGAACAAGAAGCAAAAGCAGTATCACTAGTTGCTACAACTAAAGAACAACCAGATATATTAACCAGGTACTCGTCATTTCACAAACTACAACGGATCGTAGCACTATGCCAGCGTTTCGCCTTCAATTCCAAACGACGAAACGATTGGGAAGTCTGACAAAAGCTGAGCTTCGAGAAGCGTCAAACACATGTGTGAGGATAACGCAAAGCATTGCATTCACGAAGGAAATCCAAACCATATCTACGAACGGTACAGTTCTGAAGAACAGTCATATTAAATCCTTATCTCCCTGGATTGACACTGAAGGGATACTCAGAGTGGGCGGTTGCCTTCAAAATGCACTCATCGAAGAAGCAGCTAAGCACCCAGCTATCATCCCGAAAGGCCAGTTAGCCACATTACTAATCCGACAAGCTCATCAACAAACGTTACATGGTGGTAGCCAACTGACGTTGGCGACATTGCGGCTCAAATATTGGATCATATCAGGACTCACAGTCGTGAAAATAGTCGTGCGGCAATGTATGACATGTTTCAAAATGACCGCTAAGCCTATGACCCAACAGATGGGAATTTTACCAGCCCCAAGAGTGCGATTTGAGAAACCATTCCTACACACAGGAATTGACTACGCAGGGCCTATCACTATAAAATGGAACGGAAGTAGAGGTGCCAAGACCACAAAAGCATACATCGCAGTCTTTGTATGCATGGCAACTGAGGCCTTTCACCTGGAACTCGTGTCTGATTTAACGACAAGTGCATGTATTGCAGCCATCAAACGATTCGTTGCAAGACGTGGAAAGTGCCAAGTAATATATAGCGATTGTGGTTCAAACTTTCTAGGAGCCAACAAACAGTTGCAAGCCGTGTACAGAGCCTCTCTACAAGCATGTCGTTCAGAAGCTGCAAATCACAACATTCAATGGAAATTCATACCTCCTAGCAGCCCACATTTCGGTGGTCTCTGGGAAGCCAACGTAAAGACGATGAAAGGACACTTGCACAAGACGATTGGCCACCAAATCTTAAACGTTGAAGAAATGCACACTTTGTTAGCTCAGATCGAAGCGTGTATGAACTCTCGTCCACTTACTCAAATAAGCAATGATCCAAAAGACATAGTTGCACTGACTCCAGGTCATTTTCTGACTGGTGATCATCTCTTCGAAGTCAAGGACGACCCTTGGGAAAACAACCCTACGTTACTGAAGAGATGGCACTTAGTCCAACAGATGAAACAATCCTTTTGGCGAAGATGGACACAAGGATATTAACAACGTCTACAGCAACGGTCTAAGTGGCTTCAGATACAGGAAAACCTGGAAGTCGGCGAGCTAGTTCTTGTGAAAACCGATAACATCCCTTCGATGCGATGGCCGTTAGCCAGAATTGTCGCAACACATCCTGGCCCAGATGGGCTGGTTCGAACAGTGTCTCTGAACTTGAACGGAACCATCAAAAAGCGCCCTATAGTGAAAATTTGTAAGCTACCATTCAACAAGGAAATAGAGCAAACGGCAGAGGTATACTCAACTCCAGCTAACTTAGACGATCAATCATCTAAACAGGCAATCAAAAGACCCCCAGACGAAACACCGGACACACCAAAGAAGAGGAAAGTTACTACTGGTCGTCTTCCAAGTCTCTTGGCATTGGTGATTAATACACTCCTTGTTATTGGGGTCCTACTACCTCCTGTATTATCTGAAGCTACCATTACAGGTCTGGATGGTGGCCTGTACATGGAGAGTATCGGGAAAGCTAACCTGAATCGAGGGACCTTGCGAATCAACATTGAGCTTCCGTTCTCAGACCTGGCCACCGATGAGAGGAATATGGGGAGCATAAATTCTAGTATATATTCTATGTGTTCTATGGGTAAACGTATCACCGAGAAAGTGCACTGCTGGGATCTTGTCCACCATATATTGGACACTATTGACGACACCAAGCACAAAATCAATCTAATACGATTCACGCATAGCCAAAAGAAACGTGGAATCTTTGGACAAATGCTTACAGCAGTTTTTGGGGTCAATGATGAAATCATTACGGATGTGCAACACCTATCAACGAACCAAGAAGTACTAAAAAATCTGATCAACCATCAAGGAAAAATAGCACTACAAGTCACAAAACGGCTAAATACCACAACTAGCAGAATCAACCGACAACTTAGCCGATTTTCAGATCAATTGAATAAGGCACTGGAAGAGATAAATGCGTCAAAAAAGTGGTTTTCTATGGTGGATTCAAACCAATTAAATATACAATTTTTAGGAACATATCAACGTGCCATCAATTTTATAACAGAAGTAGACCTAAAGTACACCCACATTCTGATGGCCATAAACACTAAGCAAGGAATACTAGAATGTATCGAAATAGCAGAGCTGCAAAAAACTATTCAAGGAACACAAGGAATACTACCAGCTCACCTCACAATTCTGCACTCTTCAACTTCAAAAGTCACAACTACCTCAGATGAAAACAGCATCAAAATTTATGGATACTTACCAATCATTGACAACCGGAAATTCGATCTAATTAAAGCAACAGCTAACCCTATTCAACATACATCGACCCTATTTGCAGCGTTCAACATTCCAAATTTAATCATGGGGATAAACTACCACGACCAACTCTACTTCGAGACAACAAGCGCAAATTTAGCCTCTGCATCAGAACTGGCACTTGGGACGTACCTTCTCTCCAGTACAACTTTAATTGACATAAAAGCCAAGACAAATTGTATCATCAGAGAACTCTACAGCCTCCACAATCAACCTACTTGCCCACAAACATATTTTCGGACACCGTCATTAGTTCTGCAAAAATTGATGTCTACCAACACCTGGTTGTTCTTCACCCCACAACCAGTTCATGCCCAGTCATTTTAATCAATGGGACAGGGGCTATCAAACTCGCTCAAGATTGCCAACTGCAAGCTAAGGAGCTCATCCTTGTAGCAGATCAAACACACGAGGGACGCTCTCTTCCAATCTACATCGCACCAACTGTTCCGGAATTATTACGTTACAACATGCAGACTTCATATTATTAAATGTATCAAAGGTAATCGATACAGCAGAATCATTTACAACTCTGCTAAATGAACAGGAAGAGCTAGCCACCGCGATTGATGGAATCCAATGGAAAGCTATTAAGCCACATACAAGACTATCAACAATTTCCATCAGCATCTCTGGTTCAATACTTGCTGCACTAATTATCATCACCATCTATCTATGCAGAAGAATTAAAACCAGGGAGATAAACTGCACATCATAGTATACTCAAATAGTAGCCACACCTTTCATTTACACTGTGTTGCACACTTTTTGAATTTTCCCAGGGACATTACAGCTGATCCGGGGCATTACAGCTGATCCATTTTTGGCGCGCTCAAGAAACAAAGCAAAATGCAGATAAAATTTCCGACGCACGTGTTCTTTTACGCATTTCAGAACATAGGAGTGCTGCCAGATCCTAATAAAAAACTAAAAGATTGCATGGAACGAATTTGTTTTTCTGCAATGTTATTGATTTTTTAGCTCTGGTAGCCCTGAAATCTCTCATCGAAGCATATGTTTATATTCGCGCCATTCCTCGCATCAGCGTTTACCATCTACCTGCTACCGAAGATTTATGGCGTGCTGTTCGGCTTGTGTTCGGATTTTTCCGGAGGGTTGATGGAGTGTGGTTACTATTTGAGTATACTATGCTGCACATCACAACCTTCCTCATTCACGACATGGTACAACGACCACCGTCTTTAAGACCCTGACGGCTCTTAGTGGGCGGTTATGTTAGAGTAACTATAGGTATTAAGATTAAAAGATTGTACAATACAAATTTAGAAGAATTTATTCATAAAGTAGTCATTATCAATTTCATTTTAATGCTGTATTGCATTGTACCAAATTAATTGCAAGTCCAATAAACTCACTGTAATAAGCATTTGAACTTTATTTAGCTTATTCATACAATATTGTATTGTTCCAAATTGCAAGTCCAATAAACTTCCTGTAATAAGCATTTGAACTTTGTTTAGCTTGTTCATGCAAATGCTCCAATTAATAGCAATAAACCTATTGTAAAATTATTGCTACCTCAAGCAAATTCCTCAAAGTTCAACCGAAGAACATTGACTTGCTTGAGATGGCACTAATTACTTCACACGCGCGATAAAAAGAAATTGTGCATCAATGCAAAATATATGTATAAATTGTTTGTAGGGATGAGGAATAAATCATTGTTGTTTTAACAGTCATTAATTGATTTTCATTGTTTCTTTACGCCGGAGACAGCCACTATTTTGTTTTACGATTACTGATACAACTAGCTGAACCGATTCTCAAAGATATACATGACACCTATCATTCCTGAAACTTTCATGCGAATCCTAGCAAAACTGTAGTGTCTGAGTCGTTAGAAAGCGCATGTTGTTCCATAGCCATATGTTGCCATAGTGATAAATGCAGCGCATATTGTTCCATAGTAATACAGGAAAATTCAAACCACTATAACTTCGCTAAATATGTTTTCGGATCACAGGTGTCCAATCGCGAGGGGGGACACAAATTTTTCGTGTATTTCCCCTCCCTATGCGCCCCTCGAAGCAAATTTTTGCCAAAGTAAGACCTGTTTTGAAAAGTTCTCATCAAAACCTTTCATTTGATACCCATATCGGCTACCTTCAATGAAATTTTTTATTGGGGGTCACTCTCCTATATGGGGAGACTCCCCTTAAATACCTTATAAAATTATTTCATAGTTGAACTTTGAAGAGATTACCACTTTACACCTACACACAAAATTTGATGTTTCTAGCTTAAGTAGTTTCCGAGAAAAACTGCTGTGACACACGGACGGACGGACGGACAGATAGACGGACGGACGGACAGATAGACGGACGGACAGACTGGTCGCGAAACTAGTAGGGTTTTGTAAAATTATTTTACAAACCCTTAAAAAGATACTTTTCCTCCTATAACTTATCATAACTTTATAGATGAAGATGTAAATGCATAGCCGAGTTTTCATTGAACTATAGGGTATAATTATCTTGAAACCTTCATGAAAATTAGGTGCCATTGTTAACTAAAAACGAAGGCGATGGGTATCGAATAAAAGTGAACGAGTGATACGGTGAAGAAAGATATACGAGTATATATAAATATATATATATATATATATATATATATATATATATATATATATATATATATATATATATATATACTATATATATACTATATGTATGTATGTGTATATATATATATATATATATATATATATATATATATATATATATATATATATATATATATATATCTATATATTATATGTATTCATATATATATGTATTGTTACATGTACAAATAATTACATGTACAAATAATTCTGCGAGCTACTATCGCAATTGTTTTCATCATCATTAAGAACGTCACCAAATGAATTTACTCGAACCCACGAGAACCCAACAAGCATGATCAACATCTGCAAGTGACGTTACTCCATTCATTAATTTGCTCGAACCTACCAGGTACCTCTCGGTAGAACATTCGCCAATGTACGAGAAATGGGTGAATAGGTAGAGACCCTATATAAAGGCGAGCTGAATGAATGGGGGGGGATCATCATTCATTCGACCGCGATAAGAACTGCGATAGTATGTGGGAAGTGATTCTCGTAATAGTGAAGTAATTTAGAAGACAATTGCGATACTAAATTTATGGACAAGTGTTAGATTTTTTTTAATAGTGACAATTAAAATTAGTGAAAGTGTTAACTGATTATTGTGCATTTTATTTAATTAAATAAACTCTTTTAACTTAAATTAAAAGACATTGCGTTTTCACTTCCCCGGAACGTTAAAATTATATGCCGCGAACCAATAACACGCGACAGTGGTGTCGAGAAGTGAGATTAAAATTTTGGAAGTGAAAATGTTTAAACAATTTTAACGTGCACAATTGTGAAAATTAACGTGGAAAAATAGCCGAAACAATAAAAATGCCAGGAAATTTACATCTTAAAATTAATCAATTGAGCATATCGGAGCTCAAAGAGGAGTTGGAACAACGAAATCTGGCTACACAAGGTACAAAGGCCATACTGATTGCACGCTTGCGTGATGCGATCGAGTCACAAGGCGTGAATCTGGATTTGGGTGAGCTCTCAGATGCAGAAAAAGGCGCCGAAGGTGGTGAAGCCGAAACACCAAAACCAAAGGAACCAGAAAAAGCGCTGATGCAAATGTTGATGCTGATGCAGCAAGAACAGCGACAACAGTCATCCAATTTAACAGCGAAGTTAAATGAACAATCAGCGAAGCTAAGCGAACAATCAGCGCAGCTAAATGAACAGATATCCAGTTTAGCTGTGAAGCTAAATGAACAATCAGCGAAGCTAGACCTACAAGCGTTTGAAATCAAGGCAGACATCGCACAGCAGCTGGAAAAACAGTCAACCGAAATAAAAGCGGAGCTCAGTAGTCTCAACAGCCAAATTAAATGCGTCGAGGAGAAGGTATACCAGGTCGAGAAGAGAATCAACCTTGAGATTAGCCAGGTCAACCATGAGATGGAAAAAGTGAAAAAGGACTTGGAAGCAGCGAAGGCAGTAGTAACCGCCTCACCAGCCCCAATTATAACCGCAGCGCAAAGCTCATCTAGAAATGTACAAGCACCAATAGTCGATGGGAAAACGGTCTGGACTATTTACAAAATCCAGTTTGAAGCAGCCGCTACGATAAATCACTGGAATGAGCAGGAACGAGCAACTGCGTTAATTCTTGCTCTAAGAGGCCCAGCTGCTGAGCTTTTGCAGACTATCCCCATTGAGCTGCATTCAAACCCAGCTGCTATAATGAATGCGCTGGACATGCGTTATGGAGACGATCATCTGAAGCAGATTTACCGGGCACAGCTACGGCATCGGATGCAGAAGTCTGGCGAAACCTTGCAGCAGCTAGCACAAGACATTGAGCGACTGGCACTTTTGGCTTACCCAGCCTACGACCCAAAACATCGAGATGACGTAGCAGCAGAAGCATTCATCAGCGCCTTAAAGGACAAGGAATTGCAACAAGCCGTGCGGTTAGCTCAAAAGCAAACAGTCAAGGATGCATTGGCTTATAGTTTAAATTTTGAGGCAGCCAAAAATGTGATCCGTACCACTGCCCGGGTTCGCGAGGTACTGGCAGATAATTGCAGGTGCGAGCGCGTGAGAATTGAGCGAGAGCTGCAGGTGAATGGTGCGCCTAGATGCTGGAATTGCGGGGAAAAAGGGCACCTGCAAAGAGACTGCAAGAAGGGAAGAAGACCGAGCTATTGTCCCGGGTGGTGGAGATCCAGACCGTGTCAGGAGCCTAGAATGGAGGCCCATCAAACTGCAAGGGCCAACTTCGTGGGGCGAACGTTGGCTAGGAGTATCGACATTCCCAGCACCGTGCCAAGGCAACATCGTGGAGAAGCAGACAGATGCCTTCCTGGTCAAGTTGATGAAGAACAATGCTCCCTAACAAACGACACTGGTGTAACCCGATCGACGATCCGACCAGACCTAGTGAGGCCCCAACTGCTTGACAAGGGCAGAGTTCATGGAAATGCTGACGCCCTATCTCGTCGCCCATGTCCAGCTAACTGCAAGCATTGCCGTCGGATTGAGGAAAAGGAACCGCCCGTTGATCTGCGACTGATAACGGCCGACTTCGATGAAGGTTGGTCATCGGAAGAGATTCGAAATGCCCAGCTAGCCGATGAAGACATCGGACCATTGCTCGTATGGAAGGAGACGACTGGGCGACCTGAGTGGAAGGATGTTTCAACGCATGGCGCAACCCTGAAAAGCTATTGGGCACAATGGAACTCCCTTCAGGTGGAGGGTGGCGTACTCA
>OZ017739.1:215838206-215885706 GCA_963969285.1 Odontomyia ornata
ATTTCATCATTTTTAGGGCATTTCGAAGTTGGTTTTCTTTTTTTTTCTAAAAGTTTTTTTTATATGCTCGCAAACCTTATTGTTGAAAATATGAAAAAATAGATTAGTGATTATATTTCGAGCAGGTTTGTTTTTCTGCCATTATGGAAATTTTTTATGATTTTTATTGGCAACTATTCAAGTTCAAGGAATCACATGCTTCTGTATAATTTGCATTAATAGATTGCACCATTTCTCATTTTAACACTTCCATTGTTCAGAAAATTATTGTAATAAACAAACTGATTGGAATACATGTAATCACAGGAGGTTAGTTATGATTTTTAATATTTCCTTATTGTATGGTATCTGTTCCAAATATGTCCGCCAATACTTTTGAACAATAATAAAATTTAAGTATTCTGCTTTAAAAGCAAACAAAATTCTTGCAATTATCTTACATGATAGGAAAGGCGCTAATATGAGCTTTCCACAAACTTCAGATTTAATAAACATTCATCTTTACAAAATCCAACAGACATTAAGGTAATTGATTAGTTTTCCTATATTGTATCGAGCTGCAGCACCCAAAAGGGAAGTTTATTGAGTTATTATTTATTACTGGCGATTTTTTAAGGGGTTTTGTAAAATAATTTTACAAAACCCTACTAGTTTCGCGACCAGTCTGTCCGTCTGTCCGTCCGTCCTTCCGTGTGTCACAGCAGTTTTTCTCGGAAACTACTTAAGCTAGAAACATCAAATTTTGTGTGTAGGTGTAAAGTGGTGATCTCTTCAAAATTCAACTATAAAATAATTTTATAAGGTATTTAAGTGGGGTCTCCCCATATAGGAGAGTGACCCCCCCAAAAAAAAATTTCATTGAAGGTAGCCGATATGGGTATCAAATGAAAGGTGTTGATGAGAACTTTTCAAAACAGGTCTTACTTTGGCAAAAATTTGCTTCAAGGGGCGCATAGGGAGGGGAAATACACG
Organism: Odontomyia ornata; assembly: GCA_963969285.1. Classification (NCBI taxonomy): domain Eukaryota; kingdom Metazoa; phylum Arthropoda; class Insecta; order Diptera; family Stratiomyidae; genus Odontomyia; species Odontomyia ornata. The sequence continues at coordinate 215,839,179 of OZ017739.1, forward strand.
AAAAATTTGTGTCCCCCCTCGCGATTGGACACCTGTGATCCGAAAAATCTGAAAAAAATCAGGAATGTAGGCCTTGGTGGGTACAACAACAACAAATACGTTAGAAGTCACAATTCGCTCAACTTTGTTAGTAATAGTATGATTTAAATAATTTTACAAAACCCTACTAGTTTCGCGACCAGTCTATCCGTCTGTCTGTCCGTCCGTCCGTCCGTCTGTCCGTCCGTCCGTCCGTCCGTCCGTGTGTCACAGCAGTTTTTCTCGGAAACTACTTAAGCTAGAAACATCAAATTTTGTGTGTAGGTGTGAAGTGGTGATCTCTTCAAAGTTCAACTATAAAATAATTTTATAAGGTATTTAAGAGGGGTCTCCCTATATAGGAGAGTGACCCCAAAAAAATATTTCATTGAAGGTAGCCGTTATGGGTATCAAATGAAAGGTCTTGATGAGAAAGGACGGGGAAATACACGAAAAATTTGTGTTCCCCCCCCCTACTTTGTTAGTAATAGTATGATTTATCGATTTTATGTTTTCTTGAATAATTTTAACGTAGATGTCTATTCATAAGATTGATCTATCCTGAAAGTTTCATAAAGATTGAATCATATTTAGCGAAGTTATGGTGGTTTGAATTTTCCTGTATTACTATGGAACAATATGCGCTGCATTTATCACTATGGCAACATATGGCTATGGAACAACATGCGCTTTTTAACGACTCAGACACTGCAGTTTTGCTAAGATTTGCATGAAAGTTTCAGGAATGATAGGTGTCATGTATATCTTTGAGAATCGGTTCAGCTAGTGGTATCAGTAATCGTAAAACCAAATAGTGGCTGTTTTTAATGCGAAAATTGAATAATTTTGAGTTATTTTTTCCCAACTTCAATGTTTAAGGTGCATGCTTTGAACACTTGATTCAATTTAATGAATGACTGAAGATGAGTACCTACAATTAATGCTCATAAGTGAAACAAGTCAAGAAGGTGGGAGAGAGCTCCTAGCAAAATCGTTTTGTAACCATTCTAGGATTCGAAAAAATTGGCCATGAATCGATGATAACAGTAGAGGAGAGTGGCCCCTGAAAAAAAATTCGTCAAACGTAGCCGATATGAGTATCAAATAAAAGTTTTCATGGGAGCTTTTCAAAACAGTTGTTAAACTGTCAGTTTTTGCTTCAGTGGGAGCACAGGGGAGAAATACATGAAAACTGTGCTTCCTCCGTCATCATCCATCTGAAATAATTATCAAGGGAGATATTTATGAGTATAACAATACCAAAAACCTCAGAAGTCGAAATTCGTTCAACTTTGTTAAAAATTGTATGATCTTCGTATTTCATATTTTCTCCAATAAAATCGTCTTTGACATGTTTCTTGATTTGATTCGATCTGGTGACTGCATTTCGTAAATTGGATACAAAACCCTTCTGACATGAGCGTAGGTCTGTTTACCCAACTTGTTTTAGGTTACGATTCTCGCCGGTCTTTAGGATGGAAATTACTAATTTTATATTTCTGGGCATATGTTATAATGGATAATATTAACTGGAAAGTAACGAATCAACTCTATAATTTGCAATCACTCAGTCCTTATTATTCTTTCGGGGAAATTTATAAATCCTATGTGTAACGTTTACATCTATGGATGTAAGAAGGATCCTTAACTAAGCTCATCGGTAAGCAAAGGATGCATCCGGAAGAGATAAGCGTCCTGAAATGTTCTCTCTAACAATATTGTATTTATGCCACATTTAGAAGTAATTTATTGGTTATTTCCGGTAGAAATGATTGACTGAAATGTACCGCTTATGCAGAAAATTAAGGAAACTGATCATTTTTATCATCCGTCACCAAAGGACTCGGTATCTACATTCAATCCATGAAGAGTGCCAACTAATTGGCACTTTTCGTTCGAAAGATTATTTAAAGTCAATTTCTCGACATCAATGTATCATATTGAGTTGTTAATATTTACAGAGTCCTTTGAAGGATTACAGTTCTGTTCCGATACATTTTAGATCAATATTTCATCCTTCATTTGAAACCTCTTTAATCAAAATTCTTACACCCGTCAATCAGTTATGTTGAAAAATCCGGGTGAAAGTCGACAATTTTTCAGTTTTAACGGTAAAAGTTCTTTATCGTTACTTGAATTTCTTATCCTTTAAACTGGACCTATCTGGAAGAAAGACGTATCATTTGCCAAAAACAGAAGTCTTCTATCAATCTCCGTTGAAATGTTATGCGAGAACATACAAAAAAAAGTAAAAAAATATACGTGATGAATTGATAACCTTCTTTCCTTTGGAAGTCGGTCACAAAATTGCGTAAACTAGATAGTTAAATGCTTGATTATAATATCCTAATGACAATTAAAACTGTATGAAAAATTATGAGTTTAATATTAATTGAAACAAATAGTCAAAGTCTTTTCAAAGTGAAGTAAATCATGAATTGCTAAATAAAATTTATAATGAATCGCTGAATTAATTTACGTCTTTCCTTCCCAATAAAACCGTTCCCTTTTAGCAGGATAATGTTGGCGAAAGGTGAGTTGCCACTGAGAGGGTAGGGCTCCACTAGTCCGCGAATGGTTGGATTTGCGTTGCGGTCAGAACACGGTGCCATAGATTGGGTTTGCGTTTTTCCATAGAGTATGTTTTTTTGTCGGTTTGAATTTGAGCAAGTTATTTCAGGCATCGCGTTGGTAACATTCGGCTGAAATTTCTTTCGGGAAATCTCGATCGTACGAGACGTGTTAAATCATTACAAGTGGCGTCCAACGTGGGGCCCCAAAAGTCGTTAAGGGGAAAAAAGTTTACGTCTACCGACGTTTTGGTCCTTTACGGAGGATGTACCGTACCACAGTACTAGAGTCCCAGGGACAAGAGTAGTGGAGCTGTGTAAAACACCCCTTCAGTCACCTCAAGGGGGTAGTTGCTTCCGTTTTCCTTGGTTTCATTTATTGTTTTTCGCGACAGGTTCCTCCCAATGTGCCGCCCTAGGATTAAACCTGTAAGGCGTTTCTATTTTCTTGATGGGAACTCTCCGCCAAATGGGTTTCTCCTATCTGCCTGGACTTTCAAGCAAATAAATGGCTACATTGCCTTCATGCTGCGGAAAGATTGTACTCCTTTTTTATGCGTTATAGATGAGTGGTTTTGGGTAGACTTTTGGTGGCGTGTGCGTACAAAGATCATTACAGTGACACTATCACTCGTCTCATCGAGTCAATTTACGTAGATTAGAGACGGTTTTTGTCATTTACTCTGGGGTGTGATAAATTTTAAAATCGACTAGAAGCACCTTCTTTTCGGCAGACCACCATTCGCTTTAATTTCCTCATGGAAGAGTCGGCACTGCTGGCAAAAAAAAACCTGTTTTTTATAGGGTACCTATAACTCGCCACTATCGGCCACTTAAATCGAGTAGGTAAGTTTTTTCAATACAGTGGTAGGAGTTTTTTCCGCATATATATTTTGCTTACCATTCCAGAGATGACAACCAAAGGGGACTCTAGAGAAACGCCTGACCCACTTCGAAGCTGTGCAGCCAGCTAACTGTGGGTTCTGCTACGAGTACGTCATAAAGGGCGTTGCAAGTGTGAGATTGGAGTGCGGACACCTTCTCCATCATATTTGTGTCCTGCAGCCCTTGCAAAGCTCCAGTCTCTGTCCTCTATGCAGGCACCCAATCGAGTATAGTGCCCTAAACAACCCCCTCGGAACGCAAGTTGCGAAAGACCTCCAGACTAACGAACAGGCACAACGACTGTCGAAGAACCAGGAACCTGTAGGCGGGGAGGACCCTGTTTAAGGAGCACAGGCAAACACGCCAACAGAGCCCTGAAACACAACTCGCACTTATACAACTCTGTCCTTATTATAAGCGCTGTCCGACAGGATAGGACAAATCGAGAGAGAGTTCTAAGGCCTCAGGAATGGCCAGCACCCCAGTGGCGCAAGAGCTCCACCGAGCTGGGAACCAAATGCAAATGCTGCTATGCCCACCTCTAGACCAGTTGAGGATTGGAATCTTCCTCGAATATGCTCGGGTATGCGCCCTCGAGCAGCAAAGCATAGACCACGGTTAAATACTGCACCGCAACTTATAACGACAACGTATGACTCAGTTCCGTACGACGGGCTGAATAATGAAGCGAACCGCCCAGCGATCTTTGCGACACAAGCATGAGACCCGACTTCACGTATAGTATGAGTTGGTGACTAAGTTTTAACGGCTTCAGTTCGACAACATCAGTAGACAGGTTCTTGTTCCAAATACAGTCACTAATAGCCAGTACACTGGGAGGAGAATCCTCTGCCATTCTTGACACGTGCACCCATTATTCAGTGGGGATGTCCCCGAATAGGACTGGAGTCTTCCAAAATCGGTGGCATGCCCTAATTGGAATTCCTTCTGTGCGGCTCTTCACAACCACTTTGATGATGGTTTCACTGAACGGAAATTGCGCGAACAAATACGGAAGCGCAAACAAGGCCCTCATAAAACATGCTGATGAAACCATCAGGTAGAATATATGCTGGGAGCTTCAAAATAGCCTTCTTCATGTGTCAATATACACCGCGCAAGCCTTATGCCTCCCAAAAGGCAAAGGCATATAGTTCTACTAAGCAACGGATCGTCCTCTAAGTGATACTCGACATCAGGAATGCCTTCAACTCCGATGATTTCCTGATGATGGTCTCACTGAAAGCGAATAGCGCGAACAAATATGGAAGCGCAAACAAGGTCTTCATGAAATATTTGACCAATTTTATACCACTATAACACGCCTAACAACTCTGCTACGAACACCTATGGCCGAGGACGAGCTGGTGGAAACTATCAGGCAGAATATGTGGTGGGAGCTTCAAAAAAGCCTTTTTCATGTGCCAATATACACCCCACAAGCCTTACGCCTCTCAAAAGGTAGAGGCATATAGTCACACCAAGCGACAGATCGTCCTGTTGGTGACACTCGACGTCAGAAATGCCTTCAAATGCGCTAGATGGGTGGATATTCTGGATACGCTGGAAAACTCTTTTCAAATTCTAGAATATCTAATGCGGCTTTTGAAGAACTACCTAAAGGACCGAAGCTTGCTCTACGACATGACACAGGGCCAACGAAGGATGGAAATGACATCGGGTGTTGCCCAGGGATCTATCCTTGGTCCGGAGGAACATATCTTACGACGGGCTGTTGAGACTTGAGATGCCAGATGAGTCACGCTTGGTCAGCTATGCGGATGATGTTGCGGCTCTAGTCACTGGATACACCGTTGAACGGGCGTAACTTAGGCCAGGCATACGAATGTGCTGAGTGAGGGACTGGGTGCATACTCACGAGTTCAGTTTAGCAGTGGAGAAAACCATAGAGGTCATCTTGACAAAAAAGAGAATCCCTAGAGAAAGGATGAGCAGTATTGTTTTTTTGTTTGTGGTAGGGAGGTGAATGCTATTTATGCACAGAGTGTGGGACTCCCATGCATGATTGGACTACCCGCTAAACACCTCCCTCTTCAACCTGAGAACCCAGCCTGGAACCATTTGACACATTACTTCGGACCAGGTCTCGTTTTGTTACGCCGTGGGGCGCCTTCAAGCTGGGGAGTCCCTTTCTTAGCAGGAGGGGAGAGGGGAAGAGGAAGTTCCAGAAAAGCGATCCCCAAGCCCCACCAACCCCGGCTGCTGTAAGTCCTTTTTATATTTTAGGACTGCCCGAGCATAATGTGCCACCTGGTTCCATTTGTGAACCGATTCGAGCATCACTGCAACTATATTATCCGGAGTGAGCTCTCCTGTCTCCCTGTAGAGTTCCCTTCGCAGCCTAACCCGTTTTGTACTCGCAATAAATGTGACAGGCATTGTCCTCCTCTCCTGGGTAAAACCGACAATCCGGGGACCGTGACTTACCGATCTTGTGCAGGAAAGACTGAAAACACCCATCCCCGCTCAAAAGCTGGGTCAGATAGAAGTCAGTCTCACCGTGCCTTCGATTCAGCCATGGTCTCACATCCGGGATGAGGCACGCAGTCCACCTTCCCTTCGTGCAATTGACCCAAGACTACTGCCAATCGTTGAGCGAGTGCTGTCTCTCCTCGCGGACAACTATCTCCCTCGCCTCCTCGTTTCAGCGCAGGCAAATAGCGCGGTGATCTCTAGCAAGGAGGGCGACAGGTATCACGCCTGCAATCACTCTCACCGCCGAGTCGGAGACTGTTGGATACGAAGATGCAATTCTCAGTGCTCCTCTTCTCTGTAACTGTGCCAAATGTTTTCCGTATACCTCCTTGCTGAGAGCGTCGCCCCATACCTCTGCTCCATACAGTAGTACTGACCCTACAGCTATCAACAAGAAGCGTCTTCTTGATGGGCTGGGTCCCCCAACGTTGGACATAAGTCGACTCAGAGCCAATATTCACGAAGCAGCTTGCTCAGCCGTTGCCCTGATTTGCTCAGAGAAACTTATCTTCGAGTCGAGCAGTAGCCCCAGCTACTTCACCGCTGGCTTTGATTCGATTTGTAAGTCACCAATACTGATCATCCTTACTCTAGGGATTCTCTTTTTGTCAAGATGACCACTTCGGTTTTCTCCAGTGCTAAACTGAGCCCGCGAGCAGTCATCCAGTCCCTCACTCGGCAAATTAGCATACCTAGCCTAAGTTGCATCTATTAAACGGTGTGTCCAGTGACCAAGGCCGCAACATCATCCGCATAGCTAAGCAAACGTGACTCATCTGGCATCTCAAGTCTCAGTATCCCGTCCTAAGACACGTTCCATAGGTCCGGACCAAGAATAGATCCCTGGGCAACACCCGGTGTAGCAACTATCCTTCGTAGGCCCTGTGTTATGTCCTAGAGCAGACTTTGGTCCTTCAGGTAGTTCCTCAAAAGCCGCATTAGATATTCTGGAACTTGAAAAGAGTTTTCCAGCGTGTCCAGAATATCCACCCATCTAGCGAAGTTGAAGGCATTCCTGACGTCGAGTGTCACCAACAGGACGGTCCGTCGCTTGGAGTGACTATATGCCTTTGCCTTTTGGACCGCGTTCACCACCTCTGCAATCACATCAATGGTAGAACGTCCCGCTCTAAAGCCTTACTGCCTAGGAGATAAGTTCCCAGCAGCACGAATCGCGTCAGTGAGTCTTACCTTGATGAGTTTCTCTAGTACTTTCCCAGCCGTGTCTAGCATGCATAACGGGCGGTATGCAGACGGCGATTTGGGATTTCCCTTCCCCTTGCTGTCCAGCACGAGCCTCGCCACCTTCCATCGTACCGGGAAAACCCCGTCCCGTAGGCAAGCGTTGAATGTGCTGAGTAACAAGTCAGGACAATGGTGAAAGACGAGCTGCAGCTGGAACACCATCTGGACCTGGAGTCTTCCTCGGTTTCAGGGAGAGGACTGCCTCCTCCAGTTCCAGCTGTGTGAAGAGTGGGCACTCGACTGCTGTTTCACCATGGACAGCGTCAACACGGAAGGGATGGGCGGGGAAGAGTCCCCGCACTATCGCGTCCATCTTTTCCGCGTCATGTATACAAGGCTTCCGTAGGGCACCAAGTTTCCCCATGACCAGCTTGTAGCCAAGGCCCCACGGATCCCTATTTACATCATCCGCGAGGTCTTGCCAGCATCGGGCCTTGCTCTTGTTAATAAGCCTGCGAAGATATTTCCTGCCGGACCTGTATGCTGCTAGCCTAGTGTCTGCCTCCTCCCGTGTTCGCGCCCGCTGGGCCTCTCGCTGAAGTTTGTGACACTCGCTTCTTTGTTCGGCGATCGCGTTTGACCACCAGCATACTGGAGGCGTACCATGTCGGGGTCTCCGACGGGGCATGGAAGACTCGCAAGCAGCTATGATGGTACTCATAGTTGAGTTCAACATGTCCTTGGCTGTAGGCCCTCCACTTCCAGGCGGAGCTCTCAGCAACGGTGCGCCTGCCGTAAGTGCGTCAGCGAAACTCTCAGCGTCCATCCTCCCAGTCCTCCATCCGAGGATTGAAGTTTGGGTATATGCACGCAGAGTGGCACTGTCGTGAATCTCAACCGCTATATACTGGTGATCACTAGCCGAGTAGTCCTCTAGTACTCGCCAGTTGTGTACTCTAGTTACCAGGGACTCCAAAGCGAGTGCCACATCGGGTATGGTTCCTATGCAACCCCAGCGGCAGAAAGTAGGGGTGTTACCAGTATTTAGGACAAAAAGCGCTGTTCTAGCCGCCATGTCCAAGATTTGCTTTCCCCTTGGGTCGGATTGTGGCATACCCCATTCAATGGCTCTAGCGTTGAAGTCTCCCCCGACCAGCATGTGGCCCTCTGTGTTCGAGACAGCGTCCTCCAGGGCATCGAGTTTGGTTCGAAAAGATCGCATTGCCTCGTTAGGCGTCAGATAAACACTGAAATATGTTATCCCTGCACACCGCACCCACACAAAACCATCCCCGCGTCCATGGCCCTGCACCTGAAGGCGGGCGCTGTCTCGAACCCAGATGGCCGAGGTACTAGATTTGTCAGGGTACCACGCTTGTGAGTCCTTGTTATGATGTTGCTCACTCAGCAACAGGAGGTCAGCTTTCTTATCCCTCGCAAACTGCTCAAGTAGGTCCTGGGCGTTTGTGCTTTGGTGCGAATTGACCTGCAGGATACGGATCATTTGAGTATCGATTTGGCTTTAGTTAGGGCCTCCTTGAAACCCAGCATCTCCCTGTCCCCGGCTCATGTTTGAGGTCGCCGGGTGCTAGCTTAGCATCCTTGCAAAGAATGCATTTTGCCTCGTTCGTGCACTCCTTCCTTTTGTGCCCCGTTTCACCACATTTGTAGCACAGAGATCTCCTGTCGGGTACCCTACAGCCACACGCGGTGTGTCCGTATTCGAAGCATCTGAAGCAGCGGATAGGGATCGCTCTTCTCCGTATCCTTCAGATCACCTAACCTATCTTAATACTGCCCTTCACCAGTATTTGCTGGGCGTCTTTATCAGCTAGTTTGACAATAGCCATGCGTTGCCCCCTTGTGTTTTCACGAGTCAATCTTGCCTTGACTTCACTTAAGCTGGGGAACTCCCTCCTAATGGCATCCTCTACTTCAGCTTTGTGCGTGACGCAGTCGAGGTCCCTGATTTCCAGGGTGGCCATTGGTTCGAGCGAGGCAATCCTTGCCGCATCTCCAAGAACCTTTTGAACCGCGTCACGGAATGCATCTTTGTTTGTGGCCTCTGGCCCGAATTCCACCAGCAGGCCACCGTACCGGGTTGGTCGAACTGCTTTGATGGCAGTTTAGGTGTCGTCTGACTTGACCGCTCCTTTAATTTCACGGAGGACATCTGCGTAGGTTCGGCCCTTAGTGGGTTTAATAAGCAGTGCCTCTCGCAAGGGTTTGCGCCGCGGTTCGCTTTTTGTTTTCTGCGGTATATCGGGGGGTTCTTTGTTCTTTTCGTGGTTGAGCTCTTTGTCCGTTTTTCCTAGAAGTAGCTTTTTGGCCGCTTTTTTCGCTGCCTTGTTTCGCACCACATGAAACTCCTCGCCTGGAGTGACAACTTCGTTTATGGTCTCGTCCTTCCTCCTTTTCTCACGGTCGCCTTCAATTGGGCTACCAGCCATTCTTTTGCTACTGCTAGGACCCACTGATGCCTCAAAGGAGAGCGTGTCTTTTTGGTGCTTTTTGGTTGCAAGCCACCTCCGCCTGTAGTGCGTTATGCGGCCAAAAAGCTCCCCCAGTTCAAGAATGCCATTCCTGACACTCTTGCCTTCTTTTTTTCTGTACTTCGCAGGCAGCCCTCAGTTGTTTGACGATAGTCCCCGCTTTCCGAGTAAGCCACTCCTCTTCGCCGCGGTCAAGGGCGATTGTGTTATTTGGCGCCATCTCTTGGGAGAGGCCCCCGTTTCCTAGCCCTTTTCCTTCTATCGCTTGGGTCGCGTTTGAAGTGACGTCGGCCAACGGCAAAACTTCTCCCTCCCCCAGTCCGGATTGTGTACGTCTTGCACTGGACGCTCCGGGGTGCGCATAGTCCTTCTACTGCGCCCAAAAGCCGCAATGATGCCAGGTTGCACAACGCACTCTGCCTCCTTTCGTTCGTTAGTCCGTCTGTGGTCTGTCTCCGATGATTTAACCTGTGATGTTGACTTTGACAGTGTTTCTGGGGTTTGCTGCCTCCCCCCGCAATCGGTGACTTGTTTTATCGGTGTTCTTGCCAACGGCGGTTTTTGCCTGAAAGGGTTCTCCGTGCTAGCGTCCTGTTTGCTTGTAGTTATATCTGTTACAGAAGCCAAGTTCACCACTTCTATAACATTGCATTCGCTGGATGACGACGGCTGGGAGCCTGCTCGCTCACTACCCTCTGCCGCCGGTACTGGGGATCCGACCCCCTGCACCGTAATTTGGTTCCCCTTGTGGACCTGCATGATTTGGTTTTCTGTCTGGGTTTCCGTTCCCATAGCATTTTACCTACTGCCAGGATATATGGATAATTGATGACGCCATATATTTTGTCATGTCACAGTGAAGATCATTGACACTCAGGTATTTGTCCTGAGACTCTCCCTTCACTGCCGACCATTGTCCGCGGCTGCTTATTGGTTATTCGCAGCGAACCTTTCGAGAAAGGTCTTCCCCTGTCCGCAACCCTGGGGACGCGTTTGGTTCCCCGTGAAAGGTCTTCCCCTATCCGCAACCCTGGGCACGCGTTTGGTTCCCCGAAGGATGATCAGGATTGGAGAAATGCGAATCGCGTCAAAGTCAGTGGCAAAGTACCTGGGACTTCTGAACGACTCGAAACTGAATTTCTCTGAGCAAATCAGGGCAACGGCTGAGAAGGCTGCTTCGGGAGTATTGGCTTTGATTCGACTTATGGCGAACGTTGGGGGACCCAGCCCATCAATAAGACGCCTCTTGATGAGTGCTGTAGGGTCAGTGCTACTATACGGAGCAGATGTATAGGGCAACGTTCTCTATAAAAATGTTCACCGAACACAATTACAGTGAAGAGAAGCATTAAGGATTGCATCTTCGTATCCGGCAGTTTCTGATTCCTCCTTGCTAGAGAGCGCTACTCTATTTATCTGCGTCCGCGAGGAGAGACAGCGCTCACTCAACGATTGGCAGCAGTTTGGGTGAATTGCACGAAGGGAAGGTGGACTGCGTGCCTCATCCCGGATGTGGGACCACGGCTGAATCGAAGGCATGGTGAGACTGACTTCTATCTGACCCAGGTTTTGAGCGGGCACGAGTGTTTTCAGTCTTACCGCACAAGATTGCAAGTTGCGAAGATACTTGCCAGCGAATGCCGCAAACACCCGTCGGCACACCGTAAACCTGACCGTAAAGAAAATGGGCTCGTTTCCATGGGTAACCAAGTCCCGGATACGGATCTTCAATGAGGAGATGGTTCTCACCACTCCTCTGAGAAAGAAGCGAGCCATGCGTCTGATGTGGAGCTCCTAGAGAAGAGTAAGTTCAGTCAAAGAAGACACTGCGTGCGATTGATTTAGACGAATTATTGGAGCTCGACGTTCACTTATACGCGTCAGTACCGACCCTGCGAAATAGACTGGTAGACTTGATTGACACTGGAGTCATTGTCAACTACATAGCAGCCAATTTTGCAATAGAAGTCCCGATGAATCACGCCGATCAAATCCAGCATTTCACTAACTGGTTAAGCACGGTGGACGGAACTTGTCACTCCATATTGGGGAATTTGCGACCAAGTCCGTGGAGTTTTACATTAAACTCAAACTGATCCAGAACCTTTACTTAGGGGTTGACCTCGGCCGAAAGTTTAATTTAGTCCCAACATTATTTTCTAGTATGATACCCGACCCTGTCACCACTGTCAATGATGCGACATTAACTTTTCACTCACTGTGACATGAACTGGATGAAAATCAACAGCTACGACTAAACTCGGCCATATCAGCTTTGCTTTGGAAGTCGTTATATGCCGAAGCTGATCGGATGTTGGCACTAGGTGTGATCGAAGAATCGTAGAATGCATGAGCCTCGACAGTCACTTTATTTGTTATGCCGAATAAGGACCGACTTTGCTTAGATGCCCGAAGTGCGAATACCGTCACTTTTGAGGACGCATGTCCCCTACCTTCGGTCAAAGTATCCTGAAGCCCATTTTATTACGAACTTGGACCTCAAAGACGCTTTCTGACAGATCCCATTAGATCCTAGATTAAAAAAGAACGCAGCCTTCACGGTCCCAGTTCAACCATTGTACCAATTTGTGACCACGCCATTTGGACTATGTAATGTTCCCCAAACAATGACGTCTCATGGACAAAGTAATACTACCGCGCTTCCAGCACCAAGTTTTCGTATACTTAGACAACTTATTGCTTATAACCGATACCTTTAACGAACACATCTGCCTGCTTTAGGAAGTGACTTTGCATATCCACAAGGCAGGGTTAACCATCAACATACAGAAGAGTCAGTTCGTATTGACGGAGGTTAAGTATTTGAGTCAAATTATTGGCCATGGCAACACCAAAACCGACCCAGACAAGACACAAGCGATTGATACTTTTCCTCTGCCTAAGACCACCAAGCAGTTACGCCGATTCCCAGGTTTAAGCAGATGATACCAACGATTTTTACGTGACTATGCAACCATCACCACACCATTTACCGACATGCTGCGTAACCGATGAAAGTTCATCTGGGAACAGTCCGGCTTAAGGACCTTTGCAGAAATTAAGGAAAGCCTAACAACAACCCCCGTACTACATAGCCCGAACTTTAACAAACCGTTCTCAATCCATTGTGATGCGAGTCAACATGGAGTGGAAGCAGTCTTAGTCCAGGTCACGAAAGATTGCGAAGAAATTCCTCGTTCAACGTCTGGTCAGATCGGAGCTGTCATCGTCCTAGACCAACTGTCAAACCTCCAAAGTGTTGAGCCAATTCGTAACATGCATATCGCCCTAATCATAAAGTTCTTGGAGAAACGCGTCTTCCATGTATTTGGAGTATCGGAATATGTTGTCTCCAACAACGGAGTCCAGTTCACATCAATTAGTTTTCTGGAAATGATGGACAGGTATGGTATTATTCATCTACGGACCGCAGTCTTCTCTCATCAAGCAAGCTCCCCAGCTGCTTAATCGTACACTCCTAGCCACTATTCGTGCCTATATCCATCCGAATTAGAAAGATTGGGACCGTAGAATTTCTGCCATCACCTGCGCTCTGCGCTACTCATACTACGCCGCTACAGGGTTTCGCCTTACTTTGCCGTGTTCGGCCAGTACATGACTTTTCACGGCAAATCGTACCGGTTGTTGCGGCAATCAAATTGTTTGGAAGACCAATTAGTGGCCCCCGAGCTGCACGAGAAGCTCTGTGAACTGCGAAACCGATTCTGAGAGAAGATAGAAAATAGCAGACGTGTGGGGAAGGAGTGCTATAGCCTGCAATCTCAACCTTCTGGTTTCAAGGCAGGCGATGAGAAATATTGATGGAACCTTAGGCAGAGCGAATATAATGCAAAATTGGATAAGAAATTTGTAAAGTGCCGGGTTCTGTAGGTGATATGTCTCACGCGTTATCTAATTTCTAACATGTCCGGAAAAGAACTGGGAGTCTATCATGCAAAAAACTAACGGCGTTTCACGAAGCTTCCTTTCAGTAGCTCTCCGATTGCCATTGCTCGCAACCAACTGGACCTGCTAGCCCCCAACAGCGACATCTTCTTCCAAAACTTACTTTTGCAATGCTATCCATCAGCCCACCACACGCCCCAAAATGGGTAGTCTCATCTAAGAGTCTGCCCATGCCTGTCTGCCATCGTGGACACTGCCTTGTGATAACCTCGATCCCGCGGATCAATATTCCACCAAGATCTGTCGTCCCTATAATTAAGTGTCCCAACCAGTGGATAAAGTTGTGTGACAGGTCTCTACTTCCTACGCCATCGACGTCGACGGGTATTGAGCAAGCACAAAAAGAAAATCACGCGTGAATGAAGTGTTATGTCAAATGGCAGTGCTTGTAACGGCTGTAAAAATTCACACCGGGGCCTTTAGCGACTTGAAGATAGTGCCCTACGATTTGCGGGAAAGGCTTATAAAACTAGGTGCGTCAGTAGTATTGAATGATTTGTCAACATCCCGATGTGAAGACGTTTCTCACAAAATTGTAGGAAAATTGGCGGAAAATTTGGCAAATTTGCACACGGTGGAAACAACTTCCGCGAATACTTCGAGGATAAAAAAAAAGGAGAATCAAAAGGAAAAATATCGGCAGAGAAACTGCAAAACGAGTTGCATAATCATCACGGGAAGAACGGCGCTCATTTGGCAGACTGGCACCCACTGTAAAGTGGTTTAACACATGCCCTCATATCATAACTAGCTCTCGTACATGCAGTCGGTGACAGCAGAGGTGTAAGTTTATGCACGAGGAGTCGAGTTGTTAGATTTTCCAGCACCGGAATCGAGGAATCAGATCAATTCACTTGATGCATTTGATAGAAATCAGGGTGGATAGTTATTCCAAGTATCCATAGACGAAATCAGTCAGGAGTAAAAAAAACATGAGTACGCTAATGGTATCATCATATGATCTGCGCCAAAAATATTTCCCTTGATTTCAGCCCAAAATACGAGGAAAACGTAACCATGATTAAATAAACATTAAATAATAAAATATTAGACAAAAAAGAAAATAACAAGAATCAGATTTGGTTAAAAGTAAACACAATGAGGGTCAAAAAGGAAACAAAAACAAATTTTATAGAGCTCGTTTTAAATTGACAGTGGATAAAAGAAGTGTCAAGAAAGTCCGCATGTGACCAACATAAATCAGACCAAAAGTGGACTGAAACATAACCATATTATATCAATGATAGCAAATTATAAATAATCTATACTCACCTCCAGGAAATGGTGAAAACGACATTTCTAAAATTTACGTTAATTGCTCCAATTCAGGTTAAAAATTTATCCCATTCATATTTAAAATTAACAAGACTAAAAAATTTTATTTTTCAGGATAGTTTTAGCGAAATTTTTGAGACATTAAACTGGAAATAATTATGCACGAATCCAATAGACACACGTTTACAGAAAATAAACGTATTTCAAGTAAAGTCTGCTCTATTTATGCTTTTTCATAGCCTATACATGCATACATTGTATTAATCTAATATTGGTTCTAACTCATACGTTAAATCATATTAGCTGAGCGTATCAAAGTCCTAAATTAGATGCAGTCTGATAAAATGAAAGTAATTTTCAATGAAAAATTAGGAGGGCGATTTGATATATTGAAAATATAATCTCAAAATTATATTCATCACGCAAGTAAGTTAAAATTAGTTATTCTTATAAATGTGTACTTGAACATAATATTTGCAAACCTACATTTCTAGTTTTTAAAAACAATTTGTATAACATGTCCAATGTTACTAAATGATTTTAATAAAATTCGTCAGTAATAAATAATAACTCAACAAACTTCCCTTTTGGGTGCTGCAGCTCGATACAATATAGGAAAACTAATCAATTACCTTAATGTCTGTTGGATTTCGTAAAGATGAATGTTTATTAAGTTCAGAATTTGTGGAAAGCTCAAATTAGCGCCTTTCCTATCATGTAAGATAATTGTAAGAATTTTTTTTGCTTTTAAAGCTGAATGCTAAATTTATTATAGTTCAAAAGCATTGGAGGAAATATTTGAAGCAGGTACCATATAACAAGAAAATAATAAAAATTATAACTAACCTCTCGTGATTGGATGTATTGAAATGAAAATTATACAGAAGCATGTGATTCCCTGAACTTGAATAGTGGCCAATCATAAAAAATTTCCTTAATGTTAGGGAAACAAAGCTGCTGGAACTATAATCCCTATTCTAACTTTTTAATTTTCAAAAACAAGTATTGCAAGCATATAAAAATAAAGTTAACTTAATAGTTAAATGCTTGATTATGGTATCCTAATGGCAGTTAAAACGATATAAAAAATTATTATTAATTGAAACAAATAGTCAAAGTTTTTTCAAAGTAAAGTAAACCATGAATTGCTAAACAGAAAGGAGAAATAAAATATATAATGAATCGCTGAATTAATTAACGTCTTTCCTTTGCAGGAAAACATTCCCTTTCAGCAGGATAATGTTGGCGAAAGGTAAGTATGCCCCTGAGAGGGTAGGGTCCCACTAGTCTGCGAATGGTCGGCATTGCGTTGCGGTCGGTACGCGGTGCCATAGATTGGATTTGCGTTTTTCCATAGAGTAGATTTTTTTCGGTTTGAATTTGAGTAGGATATTTCGGGCTTCGCGTCGGTAATATTCGGGAGTGTGCATATTTTTCAGTGGTTGTCCTGTGTCCCTTGCCGCGGGACAAAGTTACGTAATATGAAGTAGAGCCGTTATACGTCTTTCGACGTGTTTTAAAACAGGCACTTAAACCGGTGGCTGAGTTTTGTAACTCGGACTTAGTCTGCTCGCGTAGGACACGCGGCGAAAACTCCTCTCAAACTAGTGAGCCAGCCCGCAGCAGCCTCGGAGTTAACTAAGAGTGTCTTGTTGACCTGCTGGCTGCAGTCCGTTGTCACGTTTCAAGACTTCACGTCTAGAATCGATGAGAGATCGGCTTAAATTTCCTTCGGGAAATCTCAAATGTACGAGACGTGTTAAATCACTACATGTGGCGTCCAACGTGGAGCCCCAAAAGACCTAAAGGGGAACAAATTTACGTCTTCTGACGTTTTTGTCCTTTGCGGAGGATGCACGGTGCCCCAGTACTAGAGTACTACGAACAGGAGTAATGGAGCTGTGTTAAAAACCCCTTCAGTCACTTCATGGGGGTAGTAGCTTCCACTCTCTTTTGTTTCATTTTTTGTTTTTTGCGACAGATTCTTCCCGACCCACTATAAAACCTGTAAGGCTGTCCTATTTTCGTGATGGAAACTCTCAGCCAGATGGGTTTCTCCTATTTGCCTGGACTTTCAAACAAATAAATGGGTACCTTGCCTTCATGGTGTGGAAGGATTCTATCCATCTTTTTATGCATTACAGATGAGTGGTTTTGGTTTGCTGGAATTGCGAAGCTCGAAATGTTTCCACACATCGGGATGTTGACTGCGTACAAAGCTCGTTACAGTGACACTATCACTCATCTCATCGCGTCAATTAACGTAGATTAGAGACGGTTTTTGTTATTTACTTCGGGGTGCGATTAATTTTAAATTCGTCTTTTCGGCAGATCACCATTCGCTTTAATTTCCTCATAGAAGAGTCGGCACTGCTGGCAAAAAAAACCTTTTTTTATAGGGTACCTATAACTCTCCACTATCGGCCACTTGAATCGAGCAGGTAAGTTTTTTTTAATGCAGTGGTAGGAGTTTTTTCGTATATAAATTTTGTTTACCATTTCAGAGATGACAACCAAGTGAACTCCAAACAACGCGCGACCCACTCCAAAGCAGTACAGTCAGCTAACTGTTGGTTCTGCTACGAGGACATCATAGAGGACTTTACCAGTGTGAGATTGGCGTGCGAACACTTTTCCATCATATTTGTGTCCTGCAGCTCTTGCAAACCTCCAGTCTCTGTCCTCTATGCAGGCACCCAATCGAGTATAGTGCCCTAAACAACCCCCTCGGAACGCAAGTTCCTATGCGTGGAGAAGTTGCGAAAGGCCCCCAGACTAATGACCAGGCACAACGACTGTCGAAGGCGGGGAAGACCCAGTTTCAGGAGCACAGGCAGATATGCCAACAGCACCTTCAAACGCAACTCGCACTGACACAAGTTTGTCCTTATTACAAACGCTGTCTGACAGGATAGGACAAATGGAGAGAGAGTTCCAAGGCCTCAGGAATGGCCAGCACCTCAGTGGCGCAAGAACTCCACCGAGCTGGGAACCGAATGCAAATGCTGCTATGCCCACCTCTAGACTGGTTGAAGATTGGAATCTTCCTCAAATGAGCTCGGGTATGCACCCCAGAGCAGCAAAGCATAGACCACGGTTCAGTGCAGCACCACTACTAATACCGACAACGTATGACTCAGTTCCGTACGACGGGCTGAATAATGAAGCGAACCGCCCAGCGATCTTCGCGATACAAGCACGAGACCCGACTTCACGCATAATATGAGTTGGTGACTCAGTTTCACCAGCTTCAATCCGACAATATCAGTAGACAGTTTCTTGTTCCGAATACAGTCACTAGTAGCCAGTACACTGGAAGGAGAATTCTCTGCCATTCTTCGACACGTGCACCTATTATTCAGCACGGCTGTCCCCGAATGGTACTGGAGTCTTCCAAAATTGGTGGCACGCCCTGATTGGAATTCCTTTTGTGCGGCTCTTCACAACCACTTTGACGATGGTTTCACTGAACGGAAATTGCGCGAACAAATACGGAAGCGCAAACAAGGCTCTCATTAAACCTTTGACCAATTTTATACCAATATGATATGCCTAACAACTCTGCTACGAAAACCTAGAGCTGATGGAACCATCAGGGAGAATATGTGGTGGAAGCTTCAAAACAGCCTTCTTCATGTGCCAATATACACCGTGCAATCCTTATGCCTCCCAAAAGGCAAAGGCATATAGTTCTACTAAGCGACGGATCGTCCTCTTAGTGACACTCGACGTCAGGAATGCCTTCAACTCCGCTAAGTGGGTGAATATTCTGGATACGCTGGAAAACGCCTTTCAAGTTCCAGAATATCTAGTGCAGCTTTTGAGGAACTACTGTTGCGAGTGAACACATAAACATACTCGGATATATTCCCGCTTCATAACTGCAATAGTAGCGAGCAAACAACACCTATGTACTCGCACTTCGCCAATGAAAATAAGCCATGGAAACATATGGGCAAGTAAATAAGCGAGTAGTTAAGTGAACGAGAAAGTTCAATCCGCAACGATATTCACATCGTGAACGAACGCGGTGCTTCGAAGAGAGGTAAGCGGAAAGGAAAACCGAAAGTTCCGGCATAAACACTCTTTCGCTCAATGTCCCCAGTTTCGCTATTTTACCTCAAGAGATCTTGGGAAAGCCGAAAGCTTAAACTGAAAGCACTCTTTCAAAGTCGAAAACTTAAGCGAAAAACACTCTTTCGCTCAATTTCCCCAGTTTCGCATATTCACCAGCCGAGCAAGCGAGACGAAGCGGGGAGGAAAAACTTTCGTGGAACGAGAGCGCACGTGTTCGGCTACTCAGCACCTTTAAAGAGAATTTAGGTTGAAAGCTCACGAAAGAATGGTATTTAATGTTCTTGGGCAGTCTTATACCAGTGAGTCTTGTTCAAATCCAAAAGGGAGTGTGCTGCTACCCATTCTTTATCTACATCGTTGCAAGTATTCGCGTTTAAGATTAAGTTGAAAGTGCCATCCAGTCTCCGACAAAATGGTGAGGGGTGAGGTGTTGGCTTGCGCCGCGATCCTCAACCGGCCCTTTGGCGCTTCACGCCGTGTGGCCACCCCGAATCATTAATACGACAAGTTGGTTCCCTCTTCAGGCTGGCTGATATTTCGAGTTTTAAAATAATTTGGAATTTCTAATGTAATGTAAATGTTTTTAGAAACTAACAATAATACAATAAAAGTAATGCTTTAAAGTAAACTTTTGCCTTGGTTGATTTAGTGAAAATGGACAGAGTAGCAGGTAAGTGGTGTTACAGTGAGTTCTTTCCCCGGGAGCCTTGATGTTGTATATAGGATACGCATCAAGTTGAGCTCCCAGTTCTTACCAGTATACATAGGGTATACTGGTTTGTAACAAAATTGGCGCAGCCGGTAGGATATCGGTTTTGCAGAGACCACAGTGTAGTGCGCTGTGTAGCAAATTTAAATGGGCTGAAAAATCTATTCACCCAGCCGATATCTCAAACCATTCAACTCCTGTAAGATACCATTGCTACTCATACTGTCCATCAAACTGGATCAACCTTCTTTTAAAAAAAATCAAATAATAATGTTCATTATTTAAATAACAAGATATAATAATATCAATACTATTCAAACAGTCCATCAAACTAGATCAGCGTGCTTAAAACAATTGTAATCATTTAAAAAATAATAATATAATATCAGTATCTAAATACAATATTTTTATTACTCATACAGTACATAAAACTAGATTAAACTTCTCAAAATAGAAAATAAAAATAATAGTGATTGCTCAAATAACAAAAATATAATATCAATATTCAAATATAAAATTAAGGTTACTCATACTTTCCATCAAACAAGATCAATCTTCTAAAAAAAATCATCAAATAATTATTTCAATCAATTAAATAACAAAAAGAAAGTAAGTAGTAAGTAATATTACGAACAAACTAAATCAGAATGCCTTTAAAATAAACTCAAACAATTATATTGATCATTCAAGTAATCAAAATATGATCACAATATTCAAATGTAATATTAATCCTAGCCATACTGTCCATCGAAAAATATCGGTCCTAAAATCAAATAGTCATATTGAACATCTAATTCTACATTCATTTACTCCTCCATTCATATACCTTAAATCTCATATTTCTTATCTGAGGGTCATTCAAACTAACTACTAACTCGTTCAAACCCAACGTAGAATTTATAAAGATATAAAGTTTCAATCAACTAACATTCAAAACACAAAACATTACAGGTAAATATTAAACACAAATAAGCAAAACGAAAACTTAATAGCGAGCAAACAAACACGTGCCCATTGTTATCGAAATATGATACCACTTATCACTCCAACTGCTTGGACAATACGCGTATCCACATGCATATTAAAGTCTTATCTCTTGAATTGAATGAGCATTCGAATTAACTGAAGCATAATTAAAAGAGCAAACAAAAACAAACATTTAACTGCAAATTGAATAGATAGACATCTGGGCAATATTTTTAAATGCAATAACATGGAAGAGCCAACGAAATAAATTAACTGCGCTAAACAAATACAAAGAATAATTTACATGACAATGGCAATATCCAAGGGCAAATAACCATGAACTTAAATTAATTTATGTAAACTATGAAACAATCGAGTTTTTAGTCATAAGAACAATGCAACAATGCAAACGATTTTACCCCAAAACAAATTATCTCTTTCAAAATCCACTGCAATTCTATCATGTTAAGGAAACGAAAAAGTGGCAGTCAAGTCGGTAAAACTCCGGCAAAACTCCAAACCATAACTATCAGCAGACACGCTTTTTCTATGTCTAATTGCACAATCACTGGAATGAAAACCAGTAGATTTAACAACAGCCTCTGAGCCGTTGACATAAGCTATCGACGGACACGCTATTTTTAGTTATAAGTCCCTAAAGAAACATATAATAGCCTCTGAGCTGCCCAATTTCAACTTTCGGCAGACACGCTACATATAGTATTAAGTCATATGCAAAAGAGACATCAATTTACCATCCAGTCGTAGCCTCTGAGCTGTTGATCCAAATTGGCTTGCAAATACGCTATTAACCAAGTATCCTTTTAACAAGCCTCTACGTTTCCTTGCACAGTAAATACATTATAACAGCCAACTACTGAAAAAGTCCCAATAAAACTCCTGTGGAAAGTGCAAGACAATTCAAAACCCACCCATTTCCCACCCTTTTACTTTATATATGGCGACAATATCAAATAGCGTCTTAGAATGCTATAATATATACTTTAAGATGCTTTAAACAATCTTTTTCTCAAGATCGAGATCAAAAATTTAGTAACGGCTAATGAAGTGACCTCGCACGGCACTGTACTGTCTTCCAGTAAGGTTCAGGACAGCATTATGCGAAACTAAGTAGACACACACTAGGGAAAAATTAGACGGAACACATATAAGGTCTTGAATGAAGACCGAAACTATATGTTCCCAAGCCCAATAGTGATTGTGTCGCTTCGATCATCTTTTACAATAATTTCTCGCAAGCTATTTTCAATGCAGTGTATCTATTTAACAATTCAATAAAAGTATACACCAGAGCTCAGAATCGCTCCTTCTAATTTCAGTTTGAGAAAAAGGTCGACTTTATTTATTTGTATTAACTCATTAAACATTTCTATACTTAATAAAAAACCTGCATAATCATTCCGATTTCTAAATAATCCACAACTATTTACACATACTGCTGAATACATTTCTAACAACCCTCCCTTTTTACCATCACAAACGGATAAGAAAGTATGTAATAGACAACTTAAGCCAATTAAACGACAATTAAATGCATATACCTTAAAAGCTCTTCCTCCTACACAATCCCACAGCATAGATAGATTAAAAGCCCTGCCCACTACGAAATGCATTAAGCCGACTTAATTAAAAACAAATGCTCTTCAAGGCAATCACCAGCCAACCACGAATTAGTACATACATATCATATACTTCATGTACTTCGTAGCATTTAGCGCATGTGAAAGCTACAATATATCGCTTCATTCAATTTTCTCATGCATCATTGCAGAAGCAATGCTAATCATATCTTAAAAGCTCGTTAGCAGCAAACAAAAACAATCACATAAACCTTCAATCCATGATTCCACTCCCATTAACAACATTAACCATACATATTAAGGGGAAAGTTTATTTATCATACTCATTACCTCGCACCCTATAAAGCCAAGATAGCTTATACTAAAGTCTTGGGAATACAACAACAACGACTCCCAAGCTATATAAATGGAAAGCTATTCTCTCGGCAAATCTTCTTCCGAACCGAAGCAATTCCCGAACGTAACGATCGTGTGAAATATTCATTCCCCGTTCACATATTAACTCATTCGCAATAAATAACCGCTAAAGCTTTAACAATATTTCCTATTCAAACTTCCCTACTAACCTATTTGCACAATACATAATTTAACAAAATGCTAGCAGAAGCTTACATAAAGAACTTTTGTTATAGCATTAAAGAAAGTAATTTAATAGAATATTAATAAACTATGAATAGAATAAAAAACGAATTTCTTTGCAAATTTAAACTATTTTGAAAGCCTTCCACATTAAATCCTCACTAACGCTAACTGTTATAATTTACTAAAACCTGCACTAAACAAATAGTAACACCCTAATACGAGTTATAACCACTAACCAAAAGCAACATCGAATTAATTAGTAATTAAAATATTTGAATTTACGCAAGAGAACTTTAATACTATTTGAAAGAAATGAGGAAATTAAAAGCCAAAAAATTTACGAGTAGAATAAAAATTCCAAGATGATAAGTAATGTTAAAAATAAGAGAAAACCATTAACTTCCAAACATAAAAAAAGATATGAATCTTAAAAGAAGTTGTAACCATATTATTAAGTAAAACCAATTAAAAGAAGAAATTGTAGTCCGCTATTTTTCAATTGTAAAAAAATAGTTTATTGTCAAGAAAAAACAATTTTAGGTCGGAAAATATGTTCAGTATGGTTTTCAATATTATAGTAAAACGATATAATTTATAATCCTGTAGTTTACGACAGAAGCAAATTTAACACTATTCAATTATTGCATAGAATCAAATGAAATAGTAAAATCTTAATGTTTGAAGCAAACAAATTATTAAACCAAACAGGATCTTAGCTCATTGTATTCAAAGAAATACTTAAGCATCATTACAGTAACTTATGATTAAATCAAACAAAACATTGTATGAAATCAAACTTCAAATTATTAATTTATAATTGTAGTAGTTTATGAAAGCAACATGGATATGTAATACTTATTAATTAACATTAACTCAAGGTACCAAACAAAATAGGAAAATATGATACATAATTGTATAAAATCAAATCTTAACTTAGTAATTTTTGATTGTAGTAATTTGCAAATACAACACTGACATTTAATACATATTAATTAGCATCAACTTATGGTACCAAACGAAATATTATTATATTAATTTATGATTGAATCAAACAAAACATTGTATAGTATCAAACCAAATATTAATTCAATAATTCATAAATGTGGAAATTTACAATTCTAACGTTGACTTGTAATAACATATTAAATAACGTCAATTGGATAAAATTTTAACATTGGCGCGTTAGCATCTAGTAAATTACGCATAAATCAGCAGCAAAACAACGGTTAATAATAAGTTGCGAGAAGAACAGTGGACAATACCAATGGTGATAACAGCGCGAGAGATAAGTACGAATGATTTGCACAAAAGGGAATGTAGCGAGAATCAACCAACAACAAAAATTGCGAAAAAACCAAGAGTGAGCGTAATCTATTGGGGTACATTAAGTAATCCAGATCACCGGAGTAGAGCGACGATTTATTGTACTCTCCAAGTACACTAAATCCGTTTTTCAACTGCCGGAGGAATGTTACGAGTGAACACATAAACATACCCGGATATATTCCCGCTTCATAACTGCAATAGTAGCGAGCAAACAACACCTATGTACTCGCACTTCGCCAATGAAAATAAGCCATGGAAACACATGGGCAAGTAAATAAGCAAGCAGTTAAGTGAACGAGAAAGTTCAACCCGCAACGATATTCACATCGTGAACGAACGCGGTGCGTCGAAGAGAGGTAAGCGGAAAGGAAAACCGAAAGTTCCGGCATAAACACTCTTTCGCTCAATGTCCCCAGTTTCGCTATTTTACCTCAAGAGATCTTGGGAAAGCCGAAAGCTTAAACTGAAAGCACTCTTTCAAAGTCGAAAGCTTAAGCGAAAAACACTCTTTCGCTCAATTTCCCCAGTTTCGCATATTCACCAGCCGAGCAAGCGTCCTTGGTCCGGACCTGTGGAACGTGTCTTACGACGGGCTGGTAAGACTGGAGATGCCAGATGAGTCGCGTTTGATCGGCTATACGGATGATGTTGTGGTTAAACAAGCGTAACTTAGGCCAGGTATGCTAATACGCTGAATGAGAGACTGAATTTTTCAGTTCAACACTGAAAAAAAACTGAAGTGGTCATCTTGACAAAAAAGAGAATCCCTAGAGTAAGGATGATCAGTATTGGAGGAATGCGAATCGCGTCAAAGTCAGTGGCGAAGTACCTAGGACTTCTGAATGACTCGAAACTGAATTCTTCTGAGCAAATCAGGGCAACGGCTGAGAAGGCTCCTTCGGGAGTATTGGCTTTGATTCGACCTATGGCCAACGTAGGGGGACCCAGTCCATCAATAAGACGCCTCTTGATGAGTGCTGTAGGGTCAGTGCTACTGTACGGAGCAGAGATATGGGGCAACGTTCTCTATAAAAATGTTCACCGAAAACGTCTGGCACAATTACAGAGAAGAGGAGCATTAAGGAGTGCATCTTTGTATCCGACAGTTTCTGATTCCTCCTTGCTAGAGAGCGCTACTCTATTTATCTGCGTCCGCGAGGAGAGACAGCGCTCACTCAACGATTGGCAGCAGATTGGGTGAATTGCACGAAGGGAAGGTGGACTGCGTGCCTCATCCCGGATGTGGGACCATGGCTGAATCGAAGGCATGGTGAGACTGACTTCTATCTGACCCAGGTTTTGAGCGGGCACGAGTGTTTTCAGTCTTATCGCACAAGATTGGTAAGTCACGGTCCCCGGGTTGTCGGTATTGCCCAGGAGAGGAAGGCAATGCCTGCCACACATTTTTTGCGTGCAGAAAATGGGACAGGCTGCGTTCTACAGGGAGATGGGAGAGCACACGTTGGATAATATAGTTGCAGTAATGCTCGAACCGGTTGTTAAGGAAAATTCTAAATGTCAAGGAAAATTCTAAGTATCATCAAGAATAACATAGTAATTCTAAGTTCAATGTACTATAACATAAGTTCAATAAAAATTCTGAGTCCAACATTCAAGTAAATCATCATAAGCTATTTTGTTTCTCATACATTAATTCGATTCTGTAAGCAATTAAAAGTTCATTTAACTTAATTGTACTTTGCATTTTCATAAAATTGTAAAATTGCTTACAGTCAAATAATTGTACAAGTTCAATCAATTTTCGCAAGCAAATTAGTTTAAAGTTCAATTGAAGAATATTGAACTGAATTCAAAAGATGCACGCGCTTGACAAAAACAGTCCATGTTGCAATATCCAGGTAGTGCACGCGCCTTGCAAAATATAACATGCAAGCAATATGTATCTATAAATTAAAATTGAAGTGGAAAATAAATCATTGTCATTACAATCATCAACACTAACGTCTTTTACTTACTTCACGCAGGAACACCGGTTGGCAAATGGAACCAGGTGGCACATTATGTTCGGGCAGTACTATAAGATAAAAAGGACTCACACCAGCCAGTGGTGTTGGGGCTGTGGGATCGTTTGTCTGGTACTTCCTCTTCACCTCTCCCTTCCAGCTGGAAGAGGGATCGCCTAACTTGAAAACACCTCACGGCGTAACAAAATCAGACCTGGTCCGAAGTAATGTGCCAAACGGTCCCAAGCTAGGTTCTCAGGTTGACAGGGGTAGTGTTTAGTGGGTAATTCAGTTCCACAATCTGTGCATAAATGGCCATTCACTTCCCTACCACAAAAAAGCCTTACACCTCCATGCCCATAGACAAGAACGACTAGATGAACGCCGAGGAACATTTTGTCTATAAGCTCATATGACGGGCCGTAGTCAACGAGACAGTCATACTGCAGAATGAGTAGCAGCAGGTTACGTAGACACTGAGCCGACACATGTCCCGAGGAGTGGAGTCTCTCTGCACTGCGAGGCTGAACGAGAAATTAACCAAACTTTCATAGAGATAGTTGTAAGCCCTACGGTCTGTTGGAGCTGCTGACAGCGGGAACATAGGTTCTCTGCATGTGCAACCGAGCCAATGGTCTTCTGTTACCGCTGCGGAAAAGCAGATAAGTACGCTCCGGCCTATGTAGATTGCAAGTTGCGAAGAAAATTGCCAGCGAATGCCGGAAACACCCGTCGGCACCCCGTAAACCTGACCGAAAAGACAATGGGCTTAATCACGCGTGAATGAAGTGCGATGGCAGTACTTGTAACGGCTGTAAAAATTCACACCGTGAGCTTTGGTGACTTAAAGACAGTGCCCTATGATTTGCGGGAAAGGCTTATAGAATTAAGTGCGCCAGTAGTATTGAATGATTTGCCAAAATCTCGAGATGGAGAGGTTTCTCACAAAATTGTAGGAAAATTGGCGGGAAATTTGGCAAATTCGCACACGGTGGAAACAACTGGTGCAAACACTTCGAGGGCGGAAAGTTGTTATATTTTGCGCGAGTATAAAAAAGAGAAATATTGGCAGAGAAACTGAAAAACAAGTTGCATAATCATCACGGGAAGAACGGCGCTCATTTGGCTGACTGGCACCCGCAAATCGACTGTAAAGTGGTTTAACACATGCCCTCATATCATAACTAGCTCTCGTATAGGCAGTCGGTGACAGCAGACGTGTAAGTTTATGAACGAGGAGTCGAGTTGTTAGATTTTCCAGCACCGGAAGCAAGGAATCAGATCGATTCATTTGATGCATTATTGTCAGGTTGGATAGTTATTCCATGTATCCATAGAGGAAATCAGTTAGGAGGAAGAAAAACGTGATTACGCTAATAATATCATCATATGATCTGTGCCAAAAATATTTCCCTTGATTTCAGCCCAAAATACGAGGAAAACGTAACCACGATTAAATAAACAATAAATAATAAAATATTCGACAAAAAAGAAAATAACAAGAATCAGATTTTGTTAAAAGTAAACACACTGAGGATCGAAAAGCAAACAAAACACATTTTATAGAGCTTGTTTTACAGTGACAGTGAATAAAAGTAGTGTCAAGAAAGTCCGCATGTGACCAACATAAATCAGACCAAAAGTGGACCGAAACTTAACAATATTATTTCAATGATCACAGATTATAGATATTCTATACTCACCTCCTGGAAATGGTGAAAACGACATTTCTCAAATTTACGTTAATTGCTCCAATTCAGGTTATAAATGTATCCCATTCATAGTCAAAGTCAAAAGCGCTTTATTCAATACTAATCAGTCTAAATTTTCAAAAAATATAAAGCAAATTCCAAACAATAAATATGCAAAACATAATGGCCCAAATGGCTCTCTAAATTTATAAGTTATCATTAAACATATTTCTTCAAAAAAAAATTCTAGCAAATTCAATTAATTAAGATTATTTGATATTATGTAATTCAATTGGAAAAAGGAGAAAAAACCAACCAACACTATCCTAAAATTATTTATAATTTAAACACAACAATGAACTTTGTTCATACACCTAATATGTTGTAACTTAGTTCTAATAAAACTCAATCAAAAGCTTTATCTGATACTAAAAAATTCTATAACAATGTTCCTAACCTAAGCGTTTAACGTTATCTCTAACCTAATATAATAAACATAACATATACCTAACCTATACCTCATTTTTAACAAAAATAAACAACAATACTAAATGTAGCGATAATGAGCTGAAACTCAAAAACTAAAATAACGAAAAACACAAAAACCGGAAATAAACACGAATAATTTGGACATTGTCATTCAGCCACCAATACCTGCATTGCGCCATCTCAATTCGATCAGCTTCAACGAATCTAGCAAATGAGTATCTCCATTGAAATTGTTGGTCTAATGAATCTCAAAAATATATTCACTATACAATCAAGTTGAAATTGGTTATTCTTATTGAATGAGTACTTGAGCATAATATTTACAGACTAACGATTCTTGTTTTTCAAAACAATTTGTATAATATGTGCAATGTTATTAGATGCTTTTAAGAAAATTCGTCAGTAATAAATAATAACTCAATAAAATTCCCTTCTGGGCACTATAGCTCGATACGATATAGGAAAACTAATCAATTACCTATATGAATGTTGGATTTCGTAAAGATGAAAATTCAAAATTGAAGATAACATTTTCATACCAGTCACAGACAAAAGGAAAATGTTAATTAAGTCTGAAATTGTGGAAAGCTCATACTAGCGCCATTTTCTATCATGTAAGATAATTGTAAGAATTTTTTTTTCTAAATTTTATAATGGTTCAAAAGCATTGCCGGATATATTTGGAGCAGATACCATATAACAAGAAAATGATAAAAACCTTAATTAACCTCTCGTGATTAGATGTATTCCAAACAGTTCATTTATTACAATAATTTCCTGAACGCTGGAAGTGTTAAAATTTGAAATGGTGCAATCCATTAACGAAAATTATACAGAAGCATGTGATTCCCTAAACTTGAATAGTTGCCAATAAAATCATAAAAAAATTTCCATAATGGGAGAAAAATAAACTTGCTGGAACTATAATCACTATTCTATTTTTTTTATTTTCAACAATAAGTTTTGCGAGCATATCAAAATTACGTTAACTAAATAGTTAAATGCTTGATTATAGTATCCTAATGACAGTTAAAACTATATGAAAGCTTGTGAGTTTAATATTAATATCAGTATCCAATTATATGATTTGTAAATCATTGAAAACCACTGCTATAAAGTAATTGAAACAAATAGTCAAAGTCTTTTCAAAGTAACGTAAACCATGAATTGCTAAACAGAAAGGAGAAATAAAATTTATAATGAATCGCTGAATTAATTAACGTCTTTCCTTTACAGCAAAACCATTCTCTTTCAGCAGGATAATGTTGGCGAAAGGTGACTATGCCGCCGAAAGGCTAGGGTCCCACTAGTCCCTGAATGGTCGGTTTCGCGTTGCAATCGATACGCGGTGCCATAGATTGAGTTTTTCCATAAAGTAGGTTATTTTGGGCACTGCGTCAGTAATATTCGGAGGCGTGCATATTTTTCAGCGGTTGTCTTGTTTCCCTTGCCGGGGAATGAAGTTATGTAGTATGAAGTAAAGTCATTGTAAGTTGTTCGAGGTGGTTTAAAGCGGGCATTTAAATCGGTGGCTGAGTTTTTAACTCGGACTTAGTTTGCTCGCATAAGACCCGTGACCGCAACTCCTCTCCGAACTTGCTAGCTAGCCAGCAGCCACCTCGGAGTAGACTAAGAGTGTCCGGACTTGTTGACTTGATGGGTACAGCCCGTTGTCACGTTCTAAGACTTCACGTTTAGAATCGATGAGAAGTCGGCTTAAATTTCTTTCGGGAAATCTCGAACGTACGAGACATGTTAAATCATTACATTTTATCAAAATTTACCCCTATAATAACTTTACTTTACACCCTGGCTTTGAAGACATCTGTGATTATTTATGACATATGTTTTATTTCAGTCGGTATTCGACGTTTGAGTATCGCCACAGTTTTCATCTAAATTAAAGCGAAAATTTCGAAAAAATTGGCAATGATCAGAGTTAGTTCATATTAAAATAGGAATTTGTAAAGTTTTATGACTTATCTGAAGAATGAAATATTCAGTGCATGCTTCTTGTAAATTTTCCCACACGATTGAACCGCGCACTTCGTATTTTCATTTTTGCACTTAAACTCACTCCAAAACACGTTCACATATATAGAGTTTTAATTTTCAAGATCACGTGTACGAAATCGGCACTTAAGGTCACCTGTCTTATGTGGAAATTATTCATTTCCAGCAGCTTTGAAGAGTGGGTTTTCTAAGCTGTACATTTGCTGTGTTGTGAGAGAACGTTTGCATTTGCGGTAGTAAGTCTACTTGTGGCCAGCTTGTGTGAGCTTTCAGCCTACTTTAGCAGAATGCAAATGTTTGTACGGCGGAATATATTCGATGTTTCACATGAAAACGGTACAAATCGCATTCCTTACATGCTAAAAACTCATCTTACACTATTCATGGTACACATGCACCATTTCGAACAACCAAATGAAACAAACGTTCAACTCCTTCCACTGACAGCTAGCTTGAGGAAGTAAGCAAATTCCTATTCTTTCAACTTTGAACATCAATAAAACATGAACAATTGTATGGAATGAAACGAAATTCACTTCAAAAGGAGCGCTATGGTGTTCTCCGGGGACTATCTGGATTTCACAGTTGAAATCCATCTCAAAACCATACAAAATCTCGAATTTTCGTCAGCATTCCTAGATTTCTCCATATGCCTTCATATAAACTAGCACGCGAAGTCAGCCTACAGATAGTCATGGATGCGGTGGTAGAGCTTTCAGGTACATGGCTTGTTATGCCGTAGTAAGGCTTTGGTTGTACTCATAGAGGTACATACAGGAGACGGCAAAAGATCAAATTCATAAAGCTACGAGCTTTTGCCTTTGCTATTGTAATAACTCGCATAGGCTTCAAGCCATAGAGGTACATACAGGAGACGGCGAGCTTTCAATTCCTATGGAAAGCGTTGTAGTCGCTTAACACAATCAAGCCTTCCATGTACGTACACGTTCATTTTCGAAAGCTTTTGCAATTTTCAGCTGATGGTATTTTAAAGGATGCGTAAAATTTTTCAATTGTCGAAATTAATTTCGAAATGCAAATTCAAGTCATTTATTAGCACGTTCAAATGTCATCATAAGTTATTACCTCTTATTTCATACACAAGGTCTCGTTATCTATTCACAAACCTCCACCCTTTTCGACAAATGTCAACAAAATCATACTTCGCGCCATATTTTCAAAAGTATTTGATCCATAAGAACTGCGTGGACACCCCTGTTTTCGAAGCGGAAGTATCAGCTGAATTTCATTGAATTTAAGGGTACCGTGAGAATTTTATTCAAGAAAACATAAATTCGATAAATCATACTATTACTTACAAAGTTCAGTGAATTGCGACTTCTCACGTATTTGTTGTTGTTGTACTCACCAAGGCCTACATTCCTGATTTTTTTCAGATTTTTCGGATCACAGGTGTCCAATCGCGAAGGGGGGGACACAAATTTTTCGTGTATTTCCATATCCTTCGTAAAATATGAATTTCGCATCGTAAAATATAAATTTTTCAATGAAAAACTTAATATGCCAAAGTAAACGCGAGTGAATTACAAAGTGAAGTGTGTAGTTTTTCATTATTTGCTAGAAGAATGAGCTGACGCGCTGTATTTTTCCTGGCTCAAGTGAGTAAGATGTAACCAAACATAAAATCATGAGAAGCGCCATCAATTTAAGTGGATTTTTTAAATTAGTCCATAACCACGCGATATTTTATTACAGAAAAGTGAAACTTGTTTGATGATTTACGCGAGTGAAATACGTTACATGTCCGCTCCTTGAACATTAACATATGTCGAATAAATTGGTGAAAATATTTTGATCGAGGACTTAATTCGTGGATGTTTCAATCAAATTAACTTTAAATCAATTCGTTTCATGGTTTTGTGTTCGCGTTTTGTCCAGAGTGTGTTTATTTTTGTAAACGAGAGTCATTGCGGAATTTTTTGACTATTACGTGTCAAGTCCAACGAAAACTTTAAAAAACATTCATGAATATTGAATATCGGGTTGTTTTGAAGTCATAGAAGGAGTCAGATAAGTGTACACGATAAAATTTCATTTAGAAAATTGGAAAATACTGCAGTACGAAGTGTTTTTATCTCAACACAGTGCGACGTGATCTGGGGCCACTAAAACTTGTTTTCGAAACATGGCGGTTTAATTTGAAAATATTTGTTTATTTACCGGAAAACGAAAAAAACGGACTTCAAAGTGCCCCACAAAGAATGAAATGAATTTTCTGGAAGTGGTACTAAATTACCATGTAAAAAAACTAATTTAGCACCGCTTTTATAAAATTTAATTCCTCTTTTACTTTGGAGTCGGTTTTTTTTAAATTTTGGGTGAATTTCTCAAGAGAAATTTACCTTTTACGTAGAGTATATATATATATATATATATATATATATATATATATATATATATATATATATATATATATATATATATATATATATATATATATATATATATATTATATGTGTATATATATATATATATATATATATATATATATATATATATATATATATATATGTGTGTGTATGCATGTATATATATATATATATATATATATATATATATATATATATATATATATATATATATATATATATATATATATATAGGATATAGATTACAATTTCGCTCCAATTTTCACAAAACTTTTAGGGAGGCGTAAATATGTCAGTCAAGTTGTTTAACCAGCTCAATCGGTCGGGGGAAAACGAAATGGCGGCCATTTTAGACGAAAAATTGTGATTCCTGTTCTGACGAAACCATAGCTCTTATTTGTATGAAATTTGGTACAGAGGTTCATTAAGGTATGCGATGAATTTCACAATAAACAAGTTGGGTAAACAGACCTACGCTCATGTCAGAAGGGTTTTGTATTCAATTTACAAAATGCAGTCACCAGATCGAATCAAATCAAGAAACATGTCAAAGACGATTTTATTGGAGAAAATATGAAATACGAAGATCATACTATTTTTAACAAAGTTGAACGAATTTCGACTTCTGAGGTTTTCGTTATTGTTATACTCATAAATATCTCCCTTGATAATTATTTCAGGTGTCCATTCGCGAGGGAGGAAACACAATTTGTTCGTATCCTAGAATGGTTACAAAGCCCTTTTGCTAGGAGCTCTCTCCCACCTCCTTGACTTGTTTCACTTATGAGCATTAATTGTAGGTACTCGTTTTCAGTCATTCATTAAATTGAATCAAGTGTTCAGAGCATGCACCTTAAACGTTGAAGTTGGGAAAAAATAACTCAAAATTATCCAATCTTCGCACTTAAAACAGCCACTATTTTGTTTTACGATTACTGATACCACTAGCTCAAAGATCTACATGACACCTATCATTCCTGAAATTTTCATGCAAATCCTAGCAAAATTGTGGTGTCTGAGTCGGTAAAAAGCACATATTGTTCCATAGCCATATGATGCCATAGTAATAAATGCAGTGCATATTGTTCCACAGTAATACAGGAAAATTCAAACCACTATAACTTCGCTAAATATGATTCAATCTTAATGAAACTTTAATGTTTCTAGCTTAAGTAGTTTCCAAGAAAAACTGCTGTGACACACGAACGGACGGACGGACAGACAGACGGACAGGCAGGACGCGATTTTAGTAGGGTTTTGTGAAATTATTTAACAAAACCCTAAAAACTAGAGATCAGGTCTCCAAAAACAAAATGGCGGCTTGTTGAAGCTTGCAATTTCAAACGCATGTCAAAGACCCAATATTGATTCGATTTAAATGAAATTTATTATCACGATAAAAAACAATAAGATCTAAATGCTTTGCTATTTTGGTGCGCATCGACGTGCAAGTTTCAAAATGGCGGCGAGTCAAATATGCGATATTTTTAGATTTTTATGGCCCTCTAGTGGCTACATTTTCCAATGGATTTTGATGAAACTTAAAATTATGGATAACTGTAGTAGTTCTTGTACTTAACAAAAAATTACATAAATCGGATGAAAAATAAAGCAGTCGAAAATTTATAACATAATATTTTTAGTTGCCATTTTCCTAAAAATTTTATGCTATTATCCTATCTAGAGGGAAACTACAATTTGAATGAAACTTGGCAGATTGACTGATGAGACTCTAAGATACAAATATTTTAAAGAATCCAAAAAATGGTGCATTCAAAATAATGGCCCCCAAAAATCAGAAAGTAAGTGCAATTCGCTATCTTAGTAGCAACTGAAGTAATGAATATTTTTCATGGAAACGTTTTTAATGGCTTAACTTGTAAATATTTATCCAAAAGACCATTTTAGGGGATTATAAAATATTTTTACACTACCCTATTAAAATCGTGATCTTTCTTTTCGTCTTTCTATCCGTCCGTCAGTGCGTCACAGCAATTATAATACCAAACCACACAAGCTAGAGTTATGAAATTTTCTACGTAGGTCAAGAGTTGTGCCCTCTCACACGTTTTCAAAAAAAATCCACCAGAACAATAATATCAGCACATCTGACGTTCTTTTGGCTATCTTTCTGTAGTAAACAATTAATTTGCAAACGCTGCATTCTCATAAAGCTTATCACCAAGAATATGATAAACCTCATCAAATGATGAACAAAATTTTGACCCCAATTTCGAAATTAACTTCGAGCCTATGCGAGTTATCACAATAGCAAAGGCAAAAGCTCGTGGCTTCATGAATTTGATCTTTCGCCGTCTCCTGTATCTACCTCTATGCTTCAAGCTAATTTCGAAATTGGGGTCAATATTTTGTTTATCAGATTATGATGTTTATCATATTCTTGGCGACAAACTTTATGATAATGCAGCGTCTGAAAATTAATTGTGTCGACAACAAGATAGCCAAAAAATTGTCATAAACGGCGTCTGGTGGAATTTTTTTGCAAACATTTGAGAGGGCACCGCGTTATTCTTACGTAGAAAATTTTATCACTCTAGCTTGTGTTGTTTGCGAAAAAACATGCTGTGACGCAGAGATGGTTGCAATTTTAATAGGATATTGTAAAAATATTTAACAACCCCCTAAAGTGGTCTGTTCTATAAATACTTACAAGTTAAGCCATTAGAAACATTTCCATGAAAAATAT
This sequence comes from Odontomyia ornata, assembly GCA_963969285.1. NCBI lineage: Eukaryota > Metazoa > Arthropoda > Insecta > Diptera > Stratiomyidae > Odontomyia > Odontomyia ornata. The sequence goes on from OZ017739.1 coordinate 215,874,581, forward strand.
TCATTACTTCAGTTCCTACTAAAATAGCGAATTGCGGCCACCTTCTGACTTTTGGGGGCCACCATGTTGAATGCATGCACTTAACTTTGGATTTTTAAAAATATTCCTGTCTTAGGGTCTCATCAGTCATGCCAAAGCTCATTCAAATCTTAGTTTCCCCTCTAGGCAGAGCAAATGTATTTTTTTTAAATTGCAGCTAAAAATATTAGGTTTAAAAATTTTCACCTCCTTAATTTTCATCCTATTTTGATTTTGCCTAATACAGGAACTTAGTAGAGTTACCCATAACCTCAAGTTTCGTCGAAATCCGTTGAAAAACGTGGCCACTAGAAGGCCTCAAAAATCTGAAGAAATCGCACATTTTGGATCGCCGTCATTTAGTAACTTGATCTCGTTTGCTCATCAAAATAGTAAAGTATATATATCTAATTGTTTTCTATCTCGAAAATAAATCTAATTAAAAACGAATCGAAATTGGGTCTTTCTGAAAACTTTGAAATTCCAAGCTTCAACTAGCCACCATTTTGTCTTTTGAGACCTGACTTCTATGTTTTCTTCATAGTTCTTTAGATATTTATAATTTTTAACCAAAGTAATAAATTTCTTTAACATCGGTTCCAAAGTTTGATCATAACTACAACAACTAATTTTTGCATGTTTTTCGACGTTTGAGCGGCCGCCATTATTTTCAAACGATTCGATTATGGACTTTTTTCTGGTGAAATTTATCGCACACTTCAATAAACCTCTGTACTAAACTTCATCCTGATCGGAGCTACGATTTGCTCAGAACAGAAACCATAAACGTTCATCTAAAATAGCCGCCATTTTGTTTTTCCGCCACCGATTTAGCTGGTTAAACAACTGAACTGAGATATTCACCCAATACACCTTTCGTAAAAATGTTGTGGGAATTGGAGCAAAATTGTGACCTCCAGCATTTTCACGAATTATATATATATATATATATATATATATATATATATATATATATATATATATATATATATATAAATTTATATATTTATATATAAGTATATATATATATATATATATATATATATATATATATATATATATATAAATTTATATATTTATATATAAGTATATATATATATATATATATATATATATATATATATATATATATATATATATGTAAATATATATATATATATATATATATATATATATATATATATATATATATATATATATATATATATAAAACCTACGCAATAGGTAAATGTCGCTTGAAAAATTTACCAAAAGTTAATTTAAAAAAAAACCGACTCCAAAGTAAGAAAGATTTATTAAATTTTATAAAAGCGGTGCTATATTAGTGATAACACATGGTGTTTTAGCACCACATCCATAAAAGTAATTTAATCCTTTGTAGGGCACTTTGAAGTCGGTTTTTTAAGTTTTCCTTTAAGTAAACAAAGATTTTCAAATTATACTGTAATTTTTCGAAAATAAGAATTAAAGGCCCCAGATTACGTTCCACTGTGTCGAGATAAAAACACTTCAGACTGCAGTATTTTCCAATTTTCCAAATGATACTTTATCATGTCACCTAATCTGCTTCTTTCCACGACGAAATGAAAAACGACACACTTCACTTTGTAATTCACTCGTGTTTACCTTCGTATGTTTTTTATTAAAAATTTTTAGATTTTCCAATGCAAAACTCGTATTTTGCGAAGGATATGGCAACTGACAGCTCCATGCCAGCTGATACTTCCGCTTCGAAAACAAGGGTGTCCGTGAAATTTTTATGGAACGAATACTTTTGAAAATAGGGCGCGAAAAATTGTTGAAAAGGGAAGAGGTTTGCGGATAGATAACGATACATGGTATATCAAATAAGTAGTAATAACTTATTATAACATTTAAACGTGCTAATAAATGGCTTGAATTTCCATTTTGAAATCGATTTCACCAATTTAAAAATTTCACGCATCCCTGAAAATAGCATCAGCTGAAAATTGCAAAAGCTTTTGAAAATGAATGTGTACGTACAGGGAAAGTTTTATTGTGCTAAGCGACTTCAACGCTCTCCATAGGAATTGAAACCTCGCCGTCTCCTGTTTATACCTCTATAGCTGTACTCTTACCTTTCGACGAATGATAATGAAGGTGGGATCGTGTGCACGTGAAACTTCATTTTTAGGGTTTTGTACAAAAATACAAAACCCTATTGCAATCACGACCTGTGTCCGTCTGTCCGTCCGTCCGTCCGTCCGTCTGTATGTCACAGCACTTTTTCTCCGAAACTATAGAAGCTACAGCCATGAAACTTTGTGGAAAGGTCAGAAGTGGTGACCTCTTGAAAGTTCAAGGGTAAAAAAAATTTTCAAAGGGGTTTAAGGGGGGTCTCCCCATATAGGGAGTTGACCCCTCAAAAAAAAATTTTCACCATTGGTAGTCGAGTAGGGTGTCATTGAAAAGGTCTCAATGAGATCTTTTCAAAACAGGTCTTGAAATTGCCTTATGAGTACCGAGGGGGGCAGGGGAAGGGGAAATGTACGAACTTTTCGCGTACCCCCCCCTCGCGATTGGACACCTTCCATCCGAAAAATCTGAAAAAAGTCATGAATGTAGGCCTTAATGAGTACAACAACAACAAATACATGAGAAGTCGAAATTCACTCAACTTTGTTAGTAATAGTACGATTTATCGATTTTATGTTTTCTTGAATAAAATCTAAATGGTACCCTTAAATTCAATAAAATTTAGCAAACAGATGACTATTAACAAGTTTCATCTTTTCTGAAAGTTTCATAAAGATCGAATAGTATTTAACGTGTCAAAGACGATTTTATTGGAGAAAATATGAAATACGAAGATCATACTATTTTTAACAAAGTTGAACGAATTTCGACTTCTGAGGTTTTCGTTATTGTTATACTCATAAATATCTCCCTTGATAATTATTTCAGGTGTCCATTCGCGAGGGAGGAAACACAATTTGTTCGTATCCTAGAATGGTTACAAAGCCCTTTTGCTAGGAGCTCTCTCCCACCTCCTTGACTTGTTTCACTTATGAGCATTAATTGTAGGTACTCGTTTTCAGTCATTCATTAAATTGAATCAAGTGTTCAGAGCATGCACCTTAAACGTTGAAGTTGGGAAAAAATAACTCAAAATTATCCAATCTTCGCACTTAAAACAGCCACTATTTTGTTTTACGATTACTGATACCACTAGCTCAAAGATCTACATGACACCTATCATTCCTGAAATTTTCATGCAAATCCTAGCAAAATTGTGGTGTCTGAGTCGGTAAAAAGCACATATTGTTCCATAGCCATATGATGCCATAGTAATAAATGCAGTGCATATTGTTCCACAGTAATACAGGAAAATTCAAACCACTATAACTTCGCTAAATATGATTCAATCTTAATGAAACTTTAATGTTTCTAGCTTAAGTAGTTTCCAAGAAAAACTGCTGTGACACACGAACGGACGGACGGACAGACAGACGGACAGGCAGGACGCGATTTTAGTAGGGTTTTGTGAAATTATTTAACAAAACCCTAAAAACTAGAGATCAGGTCTCCAAAAACAAAATGGCGGCTTGTTGAAGCTTGCAATTTCAAACGCATGTCAAAGACCCAATATTGATTCGATTTAAATGAAATTTATTATCACGATAAAAAACAATAAGATCTAAATGCTTTGCTATTTTGGTGCGCATCGACGTGCAAGTTTCAAAATGGCGGCGAGTCAAATATGCGATATTTTTAGATTTTTATGGCCCTCTAGTGGCTACATTTTCCAATGGATTTTGATGAAACTTAAAATTATGGATAACTGTAGTAGTTCTTGTACTTAACAAAAAATTACATAAATCGGATGAAAAATAAAGCAGTCGAAAATTTATAACATAATATTTTTAGTTGCCATTTTCCTAAAAATTTTATGCTATTATCCTATCTAGAGGGAAACTACAATTTGAATGAAACTTGGCAGATTGACTGATGAGACTCTAAGATACAAATATTTTAAAGAATCCAAAAAATGGTGCATTCAAAATAATGGCCCCCAAAAATCAGAAAGTAAGTGCAATTCGCTATCTTAGTAGCAACTGAAGTAATGAATATTTTTCATGGAAACGTTTTTAATGGCTTAACTTGTAAATATTTATCCAAAAGACCATTTTAGGGGATTATAAAATATTTTTACACTACCCTATTAAAATCGTGATCTTTCTTTTCGTCTTTCTATCCGTCCGTCAGTGCGTCACAGCAATTATAATACCAAACCACACAAGCTAGAGTTATGAAATTTTCTACGTAGGTCAAGAGTTGTGCCCTCTCACACGTTTTCAAAAAAAATCCACCAGAACAATAATATCAGCACATCTGACGTTCTTTTGGCTATCTTTCTGTAGTAAACAATTAATTTGCAAACGCTGCATTCTCATAAAGCTTATCACCAAGAATATGATAAACCTCATCAAATGATGAACAAAATTTTGACCCCAATTTCGAAATTAACTTCGAGCCTATGCGAGTTATCACAATAGCAAAGGCAAAAGCTCGTGGCTTCATGAATTTGATCTTTCGCCGTCTCCTGTATCTACCTCTATGCTTCAAGCTAATTTCGAAATTGGGGTCAATATTTTGTTTATCAGATTATGATGTTTATCATATTCTTGGCGACAAACTTTATGATAATGCAGCGTCTGAAAATTAATTGTGTCGACAACAAGATAGCCAAAAAATTGTCATAAACGGCGTCTGGTGGAATTTTTTTGCAAACATTTGAGAGGGCACCGCGTTATTCTTACGTAGAAAATTTTATCACTCTAGCTTGTGTTGTTTGCGAAAAAACATGCTGTGACGCAGAGATGGTTGCAATTTTAATAGGATATTGTAAAAATATTTAACAACCCCCTAAAGTGGTCTGTTCTATAAATACTTACAAGTTAAGCCATTAGAAACATTTCCATGAAAAATATTCATTACTTCAGTTCCTACTAAAATAGCGAATTGCGGCCACCTTCTGACTTTTGGGGGCCACCATGTTGAATGCATGCACTTAACTTTGGATTTTTAAAAATATTCCTGTCTTAGGGTCTCATCAGTCATGCCAAAGCTCATTCAAATCTTAGTTTCCCCTCTAGGCAGAGCAAATGTATTTTTTTTAAATTGCAGCTAAAAATATTAGGTTTAAAAATTTTCACCTCCTTAATTTTCATCCTATTTTGATTTTGCCTAATACAGGAACTTAGTAGAGTTACCCATAACCTCAAGTTTCGTCGAAATCCGTTGAAAAACGTGGCCACTAGAAGGCCTCAAAAATCTGAAGAAATCGCACATTTTGGATCGCCGTCATTTAGTAACTTGATCTCGTTTGCTCATCAAAATAGTAAAGTATATATATCTAATTGTTTTCTATCTCGAAAATAAATCTAATTAAAAACGAATCGAAATTGGGTCTTTCTGAAAACTTTGAAATTCCAAGCTTCAACTAGCCACCATTTTGTCTTTTGAGACCTGACTTCTATGTTTTCTTCATAGTTCTTTAGATATTTATAATTTTTAACCAAAGTAATAAATTTCTTTAACATCGGTTCCAAAGTTTGATCATAACTACAACAACTAATTTTTGCATGTTTTTCGACGTTTGAGCGGCCGCCATTATTTTCAAACGATTCGATTATGGACTTTTTTCTGGTGAAATTTATCGCACACTTCAATAAACCTCTGTACTAAACTTCATCCTGATCGGAGCTACGATTTGCTCAGAACAGAAACCATAAACGTTCATCTAAAATAGCCGCCATTTTGTTTTTCCGCCACCGATTTAGCTGGTTAAACAACTGAACTGAGATATTCACCCAATACACCTTTCGTAAAAATGTTGTGGGAATTGGAGCAAAATTGTGACCTCCAGCATTTTCACGAATTATATATATATATATATATATATATATATATATATATATATATATATATATATATATATAAATTTATATATTTATATATAAGTATATATATATATATATATATATATATATATATATATATATATATATAAATTTATATATTTATATATAAGTATATATATATATATATATATATATATATATATATATATATATATATATATGTAAATATATATATATATATATATATATATATATATATATATATATATATATATATATATATATATATAAAACCTACGCAATAGGTAAATGTCGCTTGAAAAATTTACCAAAAGTTAATTTAAAAAAAAACCGACTCCAAAGTAAGAAAGATTTATTAAATTTTATAAAAGCGGTGCTATATTAGTGATAACACATGGTGTTTTAGCACCACATCCATAAAAGTAATTTAATCCTTTGTAGGGCACTTTGAAGTCGGTTTTTTAAGTTTTCCTTTAAGTAAACAAAGATTTTCAAATTATACTGTAATTTTTCGAAAATAAGAATTAAAGGCCCCAGATTACGTTCCACTGTGTCGAGATAAAAACACTTCAGACTGCAGTATTTTCCAATTTTCCAAATGATACTTTATCATGTCACCTAATCTGCTTCTTTCCACGACGAAATGAAAAACGACACACTTCACTTTGTAATTCACTCGTGTTTACCTTCGTATGTTTTTTATTAAAAATTTTTAGATTTTCCAATGCAAAACTCGTATTTTGCGAAGGATATGGCAACTGACAGCTCCATGCCAGCTGATACTTCCGCTTCGAAAACAAGGGTGTCCGTGAAATTTTTATGGAACGAATACTTTTGAAAATAGGGCGCGAAAAATTGTTGAAAAGGGAAGAGGTTTGCGGATAGATAACGATACATGGTATATCAAATAAGTAGTAATAACTTATTATAACATTTAAACGTGCTAATAAATGGCTTGAATTTCCATTTTGAAATCGATTTCACCAATTTAAAAATTTCACGCATCCCTGAAAATAGCATCAGCTGAAAATTGCAAAAGCTTTTGAAAATGAATGTGTACGTACAGGGAAAGTTTTATTGTGCTAAGCGACTTCAACGCTCTCCATAGGAATTGAAACCTCGCCGTCTCCTGTTTATACCTCTATAGCTGTACTCTTACCTTTCGACGAATGATAATGAAGGTGGGATCGTGTGCACGTGAAACTTCATTTTTAGGGTTTTGTACAAAAATACAAAACCCTATTGCAATCACGACCTGTGTCCGTCTGTCCGTCCGTCCGTCCGTCCGTCTGTATGTCACAGCACTTTTTCTCCGAAACTATAGAAGCTACAGCCATGAAACTTTGTGGAAAGGTCAGAAGTGGTGACCTCTTGAAAGTTCAAGGGTAAAAAAAATTTTCAAAGGGGTTTAAGGGGGGTCTCCCCATATAGGGAGTTGACCCCTCAAAAAAAAATTTTCACCATTGGTAGTCGAGTAGGGTGTCATTGAAAAGGTCTCAATGAGATCTTTTCAAAACAGGTCTTGAAATTGCCTTATGAGTACCGAGGGGGGCAGGGGAAGGGGAAATGTACGAACTTTTCGCGTACCCCCCCCTCGCGATTGGACACCTTCCATCCGAAAAATCTGAAAAAAGTCATGAATGTAGGCCTTAATGAGTACAACAACAACAAATACATGAGAAGTCGAAATTCACTCAACTTTGTTAGTAATAGTACGATTTATCGATTTTATGTTTTCTTGAATAAAATCTAAATGGTACCCTTAAATTCAATAAAATTTAGCAAACAGATGACTATTAACAAGTTTCATCTTTTCTGAAAGTTTCATAAAGATCGAATAGTATTTAACGAGGTTATAGCGATTTGAATTTTCCTGTATTACTATGGAACAATGTGTCCTGTATTACAATGGAAACATATGGCTTTGGAGCCATATGCGCTTTTTACCGACTTAGACACTACAGCTTTGTTAGGATTTGCATGAAAATTTCAGGAATGAGAGGTATCATGAGGATGAGTACATACAATTGAAACAAGTTGAAGAGGCAGGAGAGAGCTCCTAGCAAAAGGGCTTTGTAGCCATTTTAGGATTCGAAAAAATAGGCCATGAATCGATGCTTACAGTACAGAGGAGTGGCCCCTGAAAAAAATTTCATGAAAGGTAGCCGATATGAGTATCAAATGAAAGTTCTCTATGAGAGCTTTTCAAAACAGTTCTTAAATTGACAGTTTTTGCTTCAGTGGGGGCACAGGCGGGTGGGAATACATGAAAAATGTGTTTTCTCCCTCGCAAACGGACACCCGTGATCTAAAAAAATCTGAAAAAATTATCAAGCCAGATATTTATGGGTATAACTTTAACAAATACCTCAGAAGTCAAAATTCTTTCAACTTACATAGTTAATAATAGTATGATCCTCGAACAAGACGTGCTTCTCAATTTTATTTGTTGCTGGTTACGGCATTTTGTAAATTGAGTACAAAACCCTTCTGACATGAGCATAGGTCTGTCTACCCAACTTGTTTTGTTGTGCGTGGATGTCAGTGGGAGAAGTGATTTGTTCGAAGTGAGGAAAGTAAAGCATCTCGGAAAATAAAGGGGAAAGAGAAGCAGAGGGAATCATCCATGATAAACTTGCTTCCTACATGGACGGGTACGCAGATTCTCATTGCTGGTCCATTTATTTATATGACTTAGGTTGATGTAAACTGCCTGTTTTGGCTCCAAACTTGAAATTTTAAATTTTGTTAGTTTGGGAAATTGTTATGTGTAGTAAGCACACTATGGGCTATATTTTTGTATATTTCTAGATTAAAACCTTGCAAAACAATTTCGAGGTGATTTTCTAATCACTTGACAAAATTATTTTGGCGCAATTCATACTGACAGCTAGTAGCAATTACTGTTATGACAATTCTCAGTATACATGATGATTAATACGAAGGCTGCTAAAATCATTTGGGCTTGAATTCACACAAACATCATATTTATGTCTCTTTTATTTATACATACAGCTTATGCCTGCTGTACGTTTTGCGCAAATTTTCCTTCGTTGAATTTTATACGTGCACAGACACTGTACGTGAACGTTGTTGCTATTTATTTACCACTCATCATAGGGAAAGAAAATAAGCTTTTGTCCAATGAGGTTATTGCTCAACGTTAGCAAGATGTTTAAGATGAAACTCAATCAGATATTAAGCGTGCTCATAAAGAATCATGAATTGATGCCATAAATATAGAGTGCTGGATCCGCAACCGGTCACGAGAGACGAAGCAATAAGCATCCTTCTCTTAAGTTGTGTGAACTTAGGCTGACCCTTTGAGGAACAAGATAAAACCGGAGTGGACATCCATGTGTACACGTTGTCGCAACTACCCCTGCGACCGCCTACCTAACTACATGTCTTTTTGCACCTACCCCTGCGACCGTGATTCTAAAGCTAGTTAAGGGGAACCCAATGGGTTGTCACAAAAAAGTAAACAAACGCTTATGCACTCGTAAATATGGTTTTATTGCAAATAACACTTCACAGAACAAGAAAATAGCATTGAATACAAATAAAGCATTATGGCTTCTTAGGATAGAAAACACTTTCGCATCGATAACCCATCGTTTTCTAGCAATATCGCACATTACACTTTTAATTGAGTTCCTCGCTCCGATTTACAATGTCACTCCTTAAAATGTTGTTATCCCTAAACCAGGTGTAATATTACTTTCACTACAGTCAATATGTACCTCCGGACACGTTCTCGAACCGAAAAAATGACTAAATTCCGAATCGTATCTCACGCGCCAGGTAAATTTCGCGTCCATGTTTAGTCGTCAAATTGACAATCTGGCTCTCGAGAGGAGAAATTGTGGAAATTATTGGAAATGAAATGACAATCATGCTCAGAAGGTGGTCGTATCATTTTCTATGGAGCTTATATGAGCATAGCCTCTCCATTTGTTCCGTTCCTCAAAGGGCTGACCATATCTACTAAAAAGCAGCTGCTTTGAGAATGGAACACTGGAGCCGAATACCAACCAATATCTCTGTTATTATTTCCTATGCGCCATAAATGTTCATATTTTGTTTTCATTTTCAAAAGGTGTAGTTGTCTGTTGAAATTGAGTTATAATATGGCAGAAAATTTTAAATTTGAGGTTTCCAAAGTAAGTTAAATAGAAGACTCGAAAAAATTTATGTAAATAATCATTTATATATTTTCTATACTGACTTAGGCCTCCCTCTTCCTTTGACTGGGCTTGGGACCGGCTTCGGCGGAATTAAGGCGCAATATTAAGGGAAATTGCTATTTGACCTTTTTTATGAATGAAAAAAATAATATGGCCTTTTGTAGTGTCCGAGTTGAAATGGTAGTCACTACATACATAATGTATTGTTTTATCAGATATACTGGTATTTTGCTTGAAACACTCAAGCTTCTTCAGTGACACCTCACTGAGAGAGCTTGCGTGTTTCAAATGAAATACCTGTATATCAGATAAAATAACACATTAACGATGGGAAAATAAATACGTATAAACCATGGAAACACTTTCTTAATATTTTCGTATATTAAATTTTCGTTGGAAACCAGAAGTACAACCTTTACCCGAAGCATCATAATATTTTTATTTCAGTCTTATCTATGAATTATAAACATTTTTGTTAACTATTTGCACGAAGTTTTTCACAAGATCGAATTTTCTTTTATCGCAACGAAGATGAAAATTATACGTTAAAAGTTCCCCATATTTTGGGCCATGCTGTATGAAAGTTAACTTTATAAAATGGCCACCAGCATAACTTAAACACAATTCAGCTGAAGCAAATTTCATCGAAAAATATAACTTATAAATGCTGTTTTTCTTTCTTCTTCTTTATATCAATGCTTACATATGAAAGGACACTGCTGCCCAGCGATGGCTTTTACTGTAGCAATTTTTAACTATGCACTTCATTTGTTCCACTGTTTAATTTTCAAGTACTACAATATATCAAAGTCTTTACAATATCTCCCTAATTAATTATTCAGTTATCACCTTATTATCATTTATTACTCTCGAAATCTGAATTCGGAATTCTTGGGTAAGCCAAACTTGACAGCCAATGCAACAAAACAAGTGATGATAAGAAAAATCCTTCCTATCAACGAATGTTCCATTTGCATTGGGCCGTTCCTGTTAGCTACTGTTCCATGAGCAGCTG